>JXOV01003163.1:433-11791 GCA_001014945.1 Clogmia albipunctata
CCCTATTTAAATTATTTATACAATGCAATGTTCAAAAAAGTACTTTTCCGATATAATTGACCCAATATTATTGAAATTTTTTAAGAGTGTGTCATTATTACAATTTGTCATCTATTTCCACTTCTTAAATGGTTTAAGTCCGTTCTTTCCCAATGATAACTTTTCATGATTTTATTATAATTAAGTGTTGGTGGCAAGTAGTACTGTTAATTCCAATTTTCCTTATTTTTTAGTTTTAGTAAACGGATTTCATTTTTATTCAAATAAAAAGAAACATTGAAAACCACGATGGTTCATTTCGTTTTTTAATTTCAACGCCACCCGTACTCTTAACTAAATAAATATTTCCTTAAAATTATAAAAAAGGCAAGATGACGTTTGCCGGGTCCAGCTTGTAAGGATTATAAAAAAATTGAATTATAAATCCATAAATTATATCGCCCTAGTCAATACTAAGTAAAAGGTGTTCCAAAGATAATGGATTTTTAAATCATAATACTTCCGTTTTTATTTATTCACAGTTTTAATAACACATAATGGAATTATTTACAAAATCGATATTTTAATAAACACTTATTTGGGCACTATTGACTTAAATACAAACACATGAACGCGACGGCTTTAAAAACTGTTCCTTGACAACGATCCTCACTAGACCGGAACTGGAGACAGACTCTCTTCTTACGATGTGATCTCTGACACTGCTGGAATCCGACTCCCTTCTTTCTAAACTTAACAATCGTTTTCTTTCTCCTAATTTTTTTCTCTTCTTTAAATTCTTTTTCTTCTTGTAATATCTCACAGGATGTTCGTCATAAACATTATTACTTGAGATATTCTGCTCAACCTGTTGCAACCGCAACGAATTAATATTATCATTTACTATTATCATCGAATCGTTTATTATTTACTCATCAATTATTATTATCTTTATTTCTATTTTAATTATTATTGGTATTTGTATTTAATCTTCTTTTTTTCGTTTTAATAAATTGAGTTCTGTTTCAACCATCAGCCAGTGAGTTTCGATTATTGTGCATTGACATAAGACCACGTCTAGTTTCAGATAGTGTATTTGGTGATGAGTTCTGGGATAGCTTCTTATTACCAGGTTCGTACTCATCTTAAAGACGCATCATAATAGTAATTTATTTTTCTCTAATGAGGTGATCCCGAACTTTGACCTGAAGATCTATTGTGCTCCCTCATATCTCTGCCCTCCGCAGTTGGGGGTATTTACCTTAGATGTTTCCATCTCTGCGAAGGTCTACCTCTAACTAATTGGTTAACGCAATCAAAGTTGTGAAATGCCAATCTTTTACAATTAACAATGGAATATCATTTCTATAAATTATTATTTGCTCTTATGTGATTAGTACCAGAGCTGATGATTCAATATAGAGGCTATTTTATTGACATGTTTTTGCCACCGAAAATGAATACATATATCCCTTTCATAACAGCAGAGTACTTGTATTAGAAAGATTCGGTTTATCTCCTCGATTCTATACATTCCATCCATACTTTTGTTTTAAACAGTATTGACGATACTGGTTGTTCGACAGCTCAGGCCGGGGTATTATTTGTTGTCAAATTTATTTAACCAAATATTAATCACAGAATGGTGTTAGTGAAAACGAGTAATGAAATTCGATGTAAAATCTGTTTTTTTTTTTCAAAACGACATATGAACAAAATATCATACTAGTCATTTTGTCTATTTATTTAATTTTTGTCTGTAGTTCTGTAGAAATTATAACCCATCGGCAGTCCTGGAGGCAAGACGATAATGAAATCAAACGATCTCTTATTAAGCTCTAGATCCAAAAGAGTTTGGAAAATTATTGGCATTGGTCTCACGCTGCTTTAAATTGGGTGACCAGAGTGTTTTGTTTGCGAAATTATGCCAATAATTACATAGAATTTACTGGTATGTCATTTTGTCTAAAAAATGAATTATCTACGATTTCCGTTTGAAGTTGTTTTTTCGCTCATATTGCGCAATAATTGGATATCGATTTTAATAAATAGATAACCAAACATGATAACTGCATATTATGGCATTGTTTTGTGCAACCCATATAGAATTATGACCTAAAACCAAAGCCCCATATCTTTTTGTACATACTTCCCCTGTAATAATCTAAACCGCAATTTTGATTGTTCATTAAGATTAATTTAAAACTATTATAACAATTTTTAGACCATCCCTTTCATTACTTTCATCTGTATTCGTTCAATGAACAGCAGCAGAGTACTTGTATTAGAAAGATCCGGTTTATCTCTTCGATTTTATGGATTCCATCCAAGCTTTGAAAACCAGTCTGAATTCGAACAAATGGTGTTGGCACCACTAGCTATTCTACTTATTAAGGCCGGAGATATTATTGGCAAATATATTAAAACAATCTATTTATCCTTAATATATCCAGAATTTCGAAAATTTTCGTTTCGATTAATATCAGGCCGCCACTAGCTTACCTTAAAATTAATAATAACCCTGATTTCGAAAAATGAGAATTATTTTCGAATACAAATAATATAAAGATGACAATCGACAATTGTTTTCTTTTTGAGTCACTGGATACTAATATTGACATTATGGAATAGCTTATAAAGTGGCAATCGCGGAAAATATTTTCTGACATACGAGTACGATTTTCTTAAATTTTCCGTGTTCAAAGTGTGACAATTGTGTATCTCAACGTATTTGGTCTTAAAAATGTCATGGAAGGATATGGTCCTACAAGCGTTAACCCTAACTCACGTACTTTATGAATCCTTTAACGAATCAATAGCTGAAGATTAAAATCTATCTATTATATCTCATTTAAAAGTTGCAATAATTTTGGAACACCCTTTACATGACTAATAAATAATGTATGGAATTAAGATCTATAATAACTTCCAATAGATATATAAAACACAAATAGATATATAAATAGATATATGGCAAGTTAATATTGTGTATTTCTTGGAAACAAACATCCGCATTTTTGCGACAGATTACCATGTACATGTGTCTTGAAATGTATTTGGTGCGATATTTCAATTTGAATGTATCGTATTGCCAAGTGGATAATTCATCAACTTCAAATTTATTCTATTTGATATTGTCACATTTTATCATAAAACGTCATAAATATAAAAATAAAAAATGGAGCAATATGTTTGACATGAAAACGTGCATAAAATAAGTGTGTACATCGAAATATGTTTTAAAATATCACATAGATTAGATGGAAATTGGGAAAATTCCAAAAATACACAGCACTTACTGTACAAAATGATTCTATTTACCGAATGAATTTGATAAATATGTTGATTAGTCATAAATTAATCATGAGGTGAATAACCGTGTTAATTTTGGCAGACATTTTATAATTAATTGTTATTTTCTTTCCTTCGTCAAACACACAATGCGCTTAAACAGTAATAGGATCAGGAGAGCGCCAAAATTGGGCCAAAGAATATTAATAACGGAATTAATTCCAAATCTTTACAGATTAACGATTCCCTTAATGAAGACCATTAACGAGGAAAATTACAATACAGATTTTTCGCAATAAATGTTTCACTAGATAATGGGGAAAACCTTGGCGGAATATGATAGTATAATACATTAATTTGCATAAAATAATGCAAAGTGACTGTTATTATTCCACTATTACTATAATATATTCACGGCAGCCCAAAGTGCAGAGTTATTATAATACAAATTTAATTCCTCATGTTGGTTCGTCGTCTCGGTTGAAATTCAGGCCCTCTTCCTCTCACATCTATTTCACATGGATTTATACATCCCTTTTCATCTGAATAAGGGCAACTTTTTTGATAATTTTTTAGATGGCATATAATAAAAACACTTTAACCCTGTAATGACCAGTTTTTTATTGAATTAAATTACTGTAATAAAAACAATTTTTAAAAGCATGAATACGAAAAAAAATTAAAAAAATGCAATAATTGTAGATTTTACACCTCCTCAAAGTTAGCGTGCCTTTAGGCATTCCCAGGTCTTACGGCCATCTTATATCACCAACCAGACGTCTTCACCAAAAAATTTACACTCAATACAATTGACTTAGTTTTATTGCAAAATGCTTTACTTCAAAATATATATGAATAAAAGTAAACATAATATATTAATTTAACATATGGAAAATTATATAAAAATTTATAAAAAAAATTCATAATCCAAATGACGTTAATAATGTATACCATATTAACGTCATTTGTTTAATCTGAACCTAATTAAATGACGTCAAATTTAAAGTTTTTTTACTTTAAATTTTATTGGCAAAATATATATTAATTTTTGAAAAATAATTAATTTTAAATGTTTTCCTTGAATTCACCATTTATATGTCTATAAATTGAACAGTTTTCAAGATATTTAAACAAAAACAAAGTTCCTTTGACATATTTCACTAACTGTTTTCAAAATGATTTAGTCTATAAAATATTACCACTCAAAGTTAGCGTGCCTAAAGGCCCGAGTGGGCATTTAAGGGTTAATACAAATCTAATTTGCTTTAAAATGAATAAATTTAAAATTATTTGTTTGAATACTATTACGAGTGATCATCAACATATGACAAGTTTACCTCCAAAATGATTTAAAATAAATATTTCCCACTACATTCCAGCAAGGAACTTGGGATGGTCTTAACCTCAACCGACGGGTCTTAGTCTTTTCATGACTATTTGTTTTTCAGTACATAAGTAGTCAATTAAAAGCACCTAGACCATTTTATTTATATTCTAGCGCCATTACTTATAATTCGCTAGGAACGTTATTTAGCAATGTTATCTATATACACAAATGGAAAATTGTTTTAACACTGAAAAGTGTCCGCTCAGGATTTGATCCCACGACCTTCAGGACGCTATCCACTAGACTATTCAGGCAGACAAAATGAGTTATTGAGTAAATATTTAATTGTTTTAATTTATAATCATTCCATGATAATTCAATGAAAAAAATCAAATTAAATGTCTTATTTTATGATACATTTTGAAAATTAAAAGAATTAAAAAGATATTTTTCTATCAAGAAAATAAACGGTGAACATTTGCTTTTTTCAAAGTCGCTGAACATAATAAGTCAGTTCGATTTTTGTTGTAAAACCTCATCAACCTTCTTTCAAAGTTTGTTTTTATTAATGACTAGTGAGTTAGATTCAAAAAATTTACTTTGATATTTAAGATAATATTATTGTGTGCTAAAATGCCTAACCTGTTAATCTACCTCATATCCAAGGGTGATAATTACTACGAATCTCAGGCTTCCTTGGCTAGACGCCACTCCTTTCGGAGCATTGTGCATCACGAATCTAAGACGGATATTTTTTGTGTGAAAATGTTTCCATTTGTGTATATCAATATCATTACGAAATAATTTTCAGTGCGAATTATAAAAGAAATGGGTGGATTGACTTCATCCGTGTACAATCGGTCTAGGTGTTATTAATTGACTAATAATACACTGAAAACAAATAGTCACTGAAATGTTGAAAACCCGATGGTTGAGGTTGAGACCCCCCATGTTTCTAAAATAAAGAAATGATGTAAATTTCTTAAAGAAAATAGTTCAGTGCTCATTTTGAATCAAACTGTTTCAAACGGACCTCACAACGATCTCAAAAGAAAATCCGCACTTCCTTCTCTTTAATTAACCTTTGATTTTATCTTAATTATAAAATGTACTAATTATGTCTGGGAAACTACGTTTTGATTTCTTAATCATTTTAAATCTTATAAAAACAATACTTTGAATAATATGATCAATAATCTCTCGTTCAAAAATATGGATACGTTTGATATTGTTGAAAAACCAATTCTACATTGTTGAAATATTAATATAAACGATAATTAACGAAACTATTAGTTAATTTAAATTTAAATTAAAATTCTTTATTAATGACACCAACCGTTATGTGTCTCCATATTTACAATTTTAGCAAAAAATTATTTAATTTTTTCTAGTAACTAATTTTTTGAAAACCAAATAATTTACAATAAAACACGGCTCTACTTTGGTTGCAAACAAGTAAAAGGAAGATTAAAATGAAATGCCTAAACCATATTCTGAATGAAAGTCTCTTTAATCTTAAAAAAATAGAATGTCTTTAGATGTTTTCTAAATATTGATTGGAATATTAATGGAAACGACTGGCCCTATTTAGATAAAAGGGAGTGTATGTGTGTATCGCCTCTAGAATCGGGACAGGAGAGAGGACTACAGGGAGGAAAATCCATCTAATTGGAGCGCAAAAGTTGGATGTTTCAGGTCGGTTCAGATAAGCTGGATTAAAGTTGGAAGCATAATCCGAAGCACACATCATCCCTCCTCTCTATCCAAGCCAGACAACGACGACGACTACGACGAGGTACATTGAATTGGAGAGTATTAATCAGTGGTTTGTATGTGGTATTTTCCAAATATTATGGGAGAGATAGAGAGAGAGTGAGAGCGCAAAACTTACCCAGTGATATTTAAATAATTAAGGAAATATGGCAAAAGTTGATCTGGTAAATTGCTCCAGTTTTGAATTTTAATGCCGGAATGATGATGAGGGGAATTAATTTCCATGGGCCAAAAGAACTGGGAGATGGAGAATATTATTAAGAAATTCGCAAAGTTGTTCCACACTGATTAACCCCATTTTCAGCATCTGGAAGTGATCCAGATTTTGACGAACCATTAAGTTTGGGAAAAATTGTACCCAAAAAGATTTTAGGTAAAATTGCTGAATGACAAAAAAGGCGAACAAAAATATTTCATTTATTTAGCAAAGTCATAACTGTGTGGTTAGATCCTAAACTAAAAGGATTTTACTCTCGCCTTTTAAAATAGTCAAATATGTAAAATGTTTCTCATTTTTTATACAAATTTAATTACTCAAAACTACTTTTGTTAATTTCTTAAATATGTAATAATTATCCGTACAAGGTTCATAAATATGGTAAGTAATGTCATATTTATGACGGCTCTTTTTATAAAAGGATTTCAAAGAGTTTATTTAAGAAAGTCCGCATGTGCTTCAAAATGTTTTTTTTCATTATTTTTGAAATCTCCAAAACTTATAAACAATAGATTCCCGCTTATTTTAGGTAAAGGGGATTGGGTTCCTCGGATAATATAACACTCGAATAACACAGATTTTCCTGTATTTGCAGTTTTTTATAGAAAAAAACTTACAAATACAATACATGTAAATTATGCAAAGGGGAATTATAATAGATAACAGTGAATAAATTTTATACTTTTGTGCAATTCAGTTAGGTAAAGTGCTCGATTTGCGTGCAGCAAAGTGGTACTTTTCCACCCTAGTGCGGTAAAGTCTGTCAAAAGTTAGAACAGAGTCATAAACTAAGTCTAGATTCCCATACAAGTCAATCCGGGCCCTGATGACAGCCGAAGAATTCCAAATAAAACCGAAATAATCCGAACTAATGATGTCAATTTCTTCATATAGAAATTTGGAATCACCTTAAAACAACCAACTAAACGATTAAACTTAAATCTCGAGTCACAAAGATAACACTTATCACAACAAATTTGCAAAAAATATCCATTGCATTAAAATTTTAAAGAAAATATTTGACATTTCAGGTTAAGAATAAAATTTCAATGGCTGCAAAATTTGAAAAAATCTAGATATCTTTAAAATTATAACAACTTATTACAGCCTCATGACAGTTATAACACAAAATTTAAAATTAAATATTAATTTTTATTCGCAAAAATAGCAATGAATTGCACAAAACGTAGTACGCACCGGTAAATAATGCTACTTTTCCAAGTTTCGTTCTATTATATATAACTTTAGACCTCGACGGAAAAGTGCCTTATTACCTACAGTTGCGTAAACTACTATTACATTATACAAATATTTTCTTCGATCATCAAATTAAGAAGATCGGTCTAATCCTTATTAGACGAGACTCTGATAGCTGGTTGCTTAGCAGGCAGGATGCCGATGAATAGGCGTGGTTCGATTGGTGATTGATACTTTATGCGTCTCTGATTGCCGAGCTCCGCAATGGTTGGCATTTTGACTTCTCTCAGGATCGCTGAATTTCGTATGAACCATGAAGCTCCAAGTGCTCGCCGGATACACTTGATATGAAAACTCTGAGCTCTGGTCATTGTTGTGTTGGAGCAGAAACACTAAAATTAAATTGCACAAGTGATTATTTGTAGAATTTTGAACAGCATCTTCTTGAGCGAAGCATCCAGAATTGCATTAGAGTACAGAAACCAGGTATGGTATGGTAGTTTGGGCGCAGAATCCGCTCGGGGATTATAGTCCTTATTCATATATAAATATATGAATAAGATTATTGTAACGGTAACAGGTGTATGGTGGACAGCCATACGTCCCTCCTCGTATATCGTCCTAGCTCTCCCTCACTATCACAATGGCTGGTCCTATTGCTATAGATATATAGTAATANAAAAATTATTTTTATGTGGTTAATGGTGGGATAGGAAAAAAGTGTTTATTCAGCACGGCACACTAGGGCAGTATAGGCCTATCCACTTTGCAGGAGAGGTTCAATGTTAGTAATTTGGACAGTTAGTATGGATTAAATCATTGAAAGATGGTATAAGGAAATAGGTTAGAATTAGTAGGGGATAAACAGACAGAAACCAGGTTAAATCCCGCAGCATGACACTGGATAATTTTTGTCGTTACATGTTTGAACCAGGTTAGATGACGATCATACTTACAATGAAATAATTGACTACAACCACAAAGTGCAAATATTAAGAACATTATGAATGTGTTTTATTAATAATTGAGGAGCTGGGGCTAATTCATGCATGTTTGAAAGCGTCTCTGAATCACCTTAGGATACACATAAAATACGAATAGTACAGCGTCCGCATATGAGACGATTGCCTCGCATAAAGTGGAGACTCGAATAATTAGGTCTCGGATAAGCAGGATTCAACTTTATTATTAAAAGTTTTCGACTTGATTCCAACACACACCCATTTTACATTTTTTCTTGCATTTGCTTCTCACGAGTTTGTGGGACCAGGTGTGGGTATAAAACACACGATACAACCGAAATTGTTGGAATGGATCAACTTTGGAACTATAAAGGAGCTAATACGTTATGGCACTTTATAATGAAATGCGTGGTCCTTCAGGATTTTCGGAAGAAGTTCAAAGTGCACCGCATTATGATATCTGAAATCGACTCTGTCAGCTGGGTTTTGAGGGCTTACTCGAGCTCGATGGATATTTTCCTTTTGCTGAGGTTCTTGGGACTTTAATCGGTTCTCGGAGATTTTTTGTTTCGGTCTGATGAACGATCTAATTTGCCGGCTGTATGGGTGCTTCAACTTTGTTCGTCATGTATATCGTGGTATCGCTTGAGGGTCTTGACTTGTATCACAAAGTTTTTAGCCTAGTCCATCTGATGGTATAGGATGTTGTACATGTAATTTAGCAGTTAATGATTATAATTATTTAATATTAATACCATAATTATTTCTACAAATAAGTAATTATATACAATCCCCGGTCGGAAAACCCATTAGCCTAGAATCCTAAACCAATCATCAAACTAATCCACTGAAACCCGTACTAACAGAGCGACTCTTATAACACCCTACCAAACCCTGATCCGGAATGTTTCCATCAGTGGACAAATGAAGGAGACGGGCAAGAAAGGGAGGTTGGTAATCGACGTCGTAAGATCAATAGTCTATTATAGAGAAACTCCTTGTTTGTTTGAGAGCTATAGCCCCCGGCATACCCCAACATAACATAACATAACATAACATAACATAACATAACATAACAAGTAATGATAGATATAATTGTTGTCTTTTAATTTTTTACATGAATCAACAAAATATATTTTTACAATTTTGTGTTTGTAGTTAATAAAACACTAGTGCATTAAAAAAACTTAACTATAACTTAAATTCCAGTTCTATTAATGAAAATTCTATTTAAGTAAAATAAAATANAATGATAGATATAATTGTTGTCTTTTAATTTTTTACATGAATCAACAAAATATATTTTTACAATTTTGTTTGTATAGTTAATAAAACACTAGTGCATTAAAAAAACTTAACTATAACTTAAATTCCAGTTCTATTAATGAAAATTCTATTTAAGTAAAATAAAATACATAAAAAGTTCAACACGTAACGATTTCTTCCAATAAATCATCTTTGGTATTTTTTGCCAAAAGTTTTGCAATCATGGATTCGACATTATAACCGGACACGACCCAGAAAACCGATTTTTGACTGTGGCAAGAGTTCCGGAATGTCAATCAAAACATCTCTGAGATCTCTTGATTTACATCCGGGGTGGCATTTGACCGGGGAGCACCAGCGCGGAGACGTCTCTGAAGTGCTAAATCAAGAGGGTGTGCAATTTGTTTGGGAAATTCCGTCAAAAATTGTTTTCCCCTCGCCCTCTCTCATTCCCGAAATTTCGGATTTAATTGAAGAAATCGTGATGGAAATGTCGAGCCCGCTGCTGACTGCCAAACAGGTGGTGGCGGTGCGGGTGGCCTGGATCTAATGAAGGAACGAGACGGCGCTAGTGTCGGACCGAGAGAGGGGTGGTGGTGGATGGTTTGGTTATTAAATTATTTCACCGGAGGAATGTTAAAGGAACGATTTATTAAAGTGGCAGTCATTTATTACAGAACGAGGCGCATATTTACAATCTGTGCCGTATAATTTAATTAAAATCTCTCTTATCCCACGTACACAAAATACATGGTCTGTCATAATCTACGGTAATTCCGTATTATATTTGAATTTTAAACAGCGATTACCAAATGGAATAACGCTCACCATTATTTAGTTATAATAACTCTTGTTATGGGGAAAAGTTATGCACTTTATGGCCAACGCGCGCGTTCTCCCCCGAAATCAATCGAATAATTGAAATATTCGAGTTGGGATTAATTTCCTCGTAATTCCTGTTAATCGGTCGGAATCCGTATAATATTTTGCACAATGTTCAAGGGTCCTGATTTCTGATGATGTTTTCCTAGAAATTCCAATTTGATTTTCACATTTCATTCCTACAACTTCTCTCCTTTTCTCTCGCTCGTTCTCTCTCTCCTTTTCTATCCTGAATAGCCTTTTGTCGGCAGGGTAGAAGAATTAATTAAAATCTCCCACCCGTACCCATCCCCACCTTAATCCATCAGTTCATTTGTTGGCAGGTCTGGACAGTACTATGTGTGAATGATATACCTTTCGGAGGAATGTTTGTGAACGCTTCGAAAGCATTCGACGTATTAACTTTAGAGCGAAATTTTAATTACTGATAACATGTTGTTGTTGTTGTTGTTGTTGTTGTGGAA
>JXOV01003168.1:0-13024 GCA_001014945.1 Clogmia albipunctata
GGCATAAAACAATAAAGAAAATGAAATGAATGAAATGAAATTATCTTTGCATTAATATGTTGATTTCTTTGATACAAGTCTGTTGAAAAATGTTTACACTTTAGTAGACAATGCTTCCTCTAGAAATTGTTTCATAAAAGTACAGTACTAAATAAAGTATAATTCAATACCCGCAGACAATTCAAAATAGTGTAAATACACGAAATTAGTACTTTGTACCACAATTCAACTACTAAAAATTATAATTTTTAATCGTAGTAGCGTAAAATGAAAAATATTTTGACGTTTTTCATGTCTTTATAATAAAGTAGGTTATGATTTATTCAATTAAAATTGTTCAGAACTCTACTCGAGTTTAGTTATGGTTCATTTTTCCTACACGTTATTTAAATAACTATTATTATGAAAATTTTTTCATCATAAAATTACAAAATCATTACTTAACACTTACAAAACCGGAAGTTTTCAGGAGCCAGAATTAAATTTGGAAATTTTTAATGGTTAGTCAGTTTTAACTAAAGCTTTTATTTGTATAAAAAGATAAGTTTCTATAATACCCAAAATCATAACAAAATCCATGAAAAGTTTCAGAGCTTTAAAAGCACGGTCAAACATGTAAATCGTTGGTAAAGAGAATTAAAAATTTAAAAAAATCAAGTTCGACAAATAGATGTAATTTAAAAAAAATATCTTTTTAATAGGTTTTATATAAACTATTTAATAGAAAAGAAAAGATCTGTCTCGTGGCCGATGTGTTAACGCATCCGGCTGCCTCTTCGGAGTCAAGGGTTCGATCCCTGGGCGGATAGGATTGACTGGGTCCTTTTTCAAACTGGTCTAGGTGCTATTAATTGACTAATAATACACTGAAAACAAATAGTCACCGAAATGTCGCAAAACCCGTTGGTTGAGGTTGCGACCCCCCATGTTCCTTATAGGAATTGAAAGGGATAATTTTTTTTATTTAATAGAAAAGATTAAAGAGAGTTATTTAAGTTAAATTTATTCATGTAACCCTAATTGCATGATGATAGTAATTTTCCATAGCTCCAAAAACCGAAAATTATTAAGTGCTCCTAATAAATGGTACTTCCAGTCCCTTAGGATGAATTTCTGGAATTAAATATTGATATACGAAACTCGTCGCAGTGCAAATGGAGAGCGACCAGGGTTCGGTCTCTTCAGTCATCCAAGATCAGTCCGTAATAAAAATTACTCGCCAATTTATTGCGCAATTCTGTACTTTGACAAGTTATGGACATAAGCGAAATTGCCAATCCCTTCTGAAGTGAGCAATTTATTTGATTCTGACGACTGCACTTGAAGTGCATTTTTCAATGCTGCTGAAGAATGTGTTGAAGCTCTTTCGAGCTTGCAAAAGTTGTTAAGCAATAAAATGGGAAATTACACCTTGAAATGTGACACATTATAAAAATAAAATTTCACACCCTTTCAAAGTTGACTATAAATTAATTGAGTTTTACTATTATTACTTGATCCTTTTAAAAGTTTTTCTATGACTTTACAACTGTTCATTCTCTTTGGAACTCTTTTTGCTGAAAATTGACTTTATTGATAGTGTTGAAGTGGTTTTTGCAGTTCTCTTTTAGCAAGTAGAATGTAATCGGGTTTCGATTTTAAATTGAACTTCAATTATTTCTTCAATCATTTTTTATTTAGGAAGTCTTCTTATGATTTTTATTTTAAATTAAGTCTATAAATTGTTAAGTTTTTTAATGAAAATAGCAATAAATCTAAGGTCTTCGTAGTGAAAGAAATGAAAAAATAATTTCCTTTAATTAAAATTCCAAAGTAGAGATCCTTTGAAAGTAGGTTAATTATAAATAGCTAACAGAATAATTTCAAGCAATTTCGAATTTCATCAACAAAATTGTACAAATTCCATAGGCATTTTCTGCAAAATCGAAATATACAATGAAAATTTAATAATATTAAAAACGTTCTATTGCACAATTGTATTAGAACGTTAAAGTTGCATTGCAAAAAATAAATGCGCAATCGAATGAAATTCAGTTTACTTTCGCAGAACTGTTCATTTAATTGAATGGATTTAATTGCCCATTTTATTTACAGTTCATGAAACAACCCTATGTAAAGCAACAGTTTTTATTTAACATCATTGAATTTTATTTTCAAATGAAAAGTATTGTATTGCTTTTAAATTGAACCTAATGGAAAATTAACCTGGTAATTGTAATGAATTCAGGACCAATTCATTTGCAATAAGAGAAAATTGGGGTTAGTTGTTATTTCTCTTTATTAAATTTTACTGAATCGAACACAAAATTGCATAAGAAATTTCATTAAAATATATTTTTCAAATCTGAATTGTACAAAATATCACTAAAATTTCTTCTGTCAAATTTGATTTTTAGGACTTGTGCTTTAATGACTACTTTAAAGCACATATTTATATTAAAGTTTGTACTGTAAAATGAATATTCAAGCGTATTGATTTGACAGTTTAAACGGAAAGATAAAATTTAAATGGATTGAAAACATGTACTGCGAATGAAAAACTATTTATGCACATGAGTGAGAAGACGATATTTCTTGTGTACAATTAAGAGTCGATAATGTATAGTTTTCTCTCTCAAAACGCAGAAGAAAGGAATGAAAAGGGAAATTAAAAATTTGAGTTGAATAAAACCGATGATGAGATTTTTTTGATAATTTATTTTAAAATGGATAAAACTTCGCACAACACGGTCGATAATCATTATTACACTCACAGGTCTTCTTTAAAATACTCGCTACTTTCGTGAGTTTAGGAGACCATTGTGTTTAATAAAGTTACAACAAAATCTGACGAAGAAGCACTGGTCGTATTTGAGCGAAAAATAGTACGTTGTATATATGGTTCTGTTAAGGATGATGGAATGTGGTATAGGAGATACAACATTGAGCTGTATATCCTTTACGAATATCCCGACGTCGTCACTGAACTCAAATTCAACAGGCTCAGATACCCAGGCCATGTTATTCGAGCGGACAACAATTACCCCAAAACAAGTACTTCAATATACCCTAGGGGGAACGCGTAGACCGGGCGGCAGGAGGGACCGGGGTTTGAATGGCTGCGAGAGCAAGGCCAGCGACCGCCCCGAATGGAATAGAAGTCTGGAGATGGCAAAGACCCGACAAGGGTTGTACGCCCAAGAAGAAAAGGAAGAGGAAGAAACGGACCTTATCGACCTATTTGTACAAATAACTATTAAAACCGAAATATTGATATTTCTTAATCAGTAATAAAAAATTTAAGAAGTCTTTAAAGTTATTAAGGGAATCCTAGTATCCAATTTGAAAATTATCGAAAATGTAATTAATAATTGAAATCTGGTACTTAATAGATAATTACTATCAATTAATCGAGCGTTGAAATTAATTATTGTAATTAGATTGATATAACGGCATTTGAATTTGTTATTGAAACCTATTAATTATTAAAATTAGTTTTGGAATTTAATTGACAATAAATTTGCATAATTAATTTCAGGTGCAAGTGGCGTGATATTTGTGCAATAAATTTATATTTGGGTAATAATCAAATTTGCATTTTTAACATTAAATTTATTCAATAGAAAATCGTATTTTATTAAAATGATTAGTCATTTGTCAATTGCTTCCAAAATTTTTTTCATCAGATAATACTAATTTATTTTTATGTATCTAATAAACGTATTTGATTAGGTTATTTAAATAAACTTAATCGTAATTATCTTTTTCAATCAGAGAATTAAAAAACAGTTTATATTATTTTAGGTTTATACTTCTTTTAAAACTGTTTGTAGGGTCATTAGAGTTATGTCAATTGAAACGAGTAATTAATTGAAATTTATAGAGAGATTAAATACGTTTAATGATTAAATATGTAATAAAAGATCCTTACAAAGTACAGAACTAAAGTAGTTAATGGTTGTAAAAGCCCTTGAATTTATTCCCTAGGTGCTAATAAAAGAGCGTCCATAATTATTAGTGAGCTTTCAGCGAAGAGAGAGCGGCTCTTGAAATTCCATTATGCAAATCGTAGAGACAAAGGACTGAACCGACGACAAAGTAAGTGTAGTGTGTGTTAAAATTAAAACTATTGAACCAATATGTACGAACAAGCTTTCGCATAATATAAAATGTTCATGTTTGCTCGATAGTTAATTTGTTGGCATTGCTCCACCATAGTTTGCTTAAAATTTTTCCCTTTCAATTCCTGTAAGGAACATGGGGGGTCGCAACCTCAACCAACGGGTTTTTGCGACATTTCGGTGACTATTTGTTTTCAGTGTATTATTAGTCAATTAATAGCACCTAGACCAGTTTGAAAAAAGACCCAGTCAATCCTATCCGCCCAGGGATCGAACCCTTGACTCCGAAGAGGCAGCCGGATGCGTTAACACATCGGCCACGAGACAGACATAGTTTGCTTACATAAAGCAAATAAATGAGCACATATTTATACTTTTATATATAGAAATTTGAGAAATGAGTCTTCTATACGGTTTGTAGTAATATCTGTCGCAAACACTTTTACTTTTATCGACCACAAAAAGGAGACTATTTTCTTTTCGAAAGTAAGCCTATATATTAGGTCAATAAATTAGAACAGTGGAGTATATATGGAGAGAATAGGATAAAAATTTCATCGTGAAATTATTGCGGACTATGTTGCGTAAATAAGAAATGAGGAGGTGAATTGGGAAAATTTGCAGGAAATTGGATAACCCTTCTGGGTTCAAAAGTCAACGGGGCAAGGGGAGAGATTGTTTGTCCAAACAGGAGAAATTTTCACTATTTTTTTGTCAATTTAACGGCAAAGGTACACTATTTTATCGATTGTTAATGCCAAACAATTTCGCAATTTTATCAATAATGCAAACAGCAATTGTTATTGCACAGTTCCTCGACCTTGGCAAGTGGCGATTAATCTTGCGAGGCGGTCGGTGAAATCTCTGGAAAATCACACGAGTTAAATCAATAAACAATATTAATACAAATAGCAGGGCGCGTTTCCTTTCTTCTTTCTATTTTTTTTACTTCTTGTTCTTCGGTTGGGTAGGAAAATGGAGTGGCAAGTGCCCGGGAAGAATCCGATTCAATTATTTCTGGATCCAATTTATTTCTATTTGCTGTACGGAATTCGAAAAACTTGTTGAATTTATCTTTTTTTGCTGATTTTTCTCCTTTTGTAAGAAATAGATATTTAACGAGCACTAGTAAATATCAATTAGCCTAAAATGAAGACAGATAAAAATAACAAATTTTATTAAAGACTTCTTAGAAAAGTAAGACAAGTGTCAGGATAAGAAATGTCTGTTTGTAATTGAATTTCTTGACTTATTTTAGAACTAGACTAAAACATCACAGTTTCTTAATTACTCAAAATCTATAGTATTAAATATATTATAAATATTGTAAATTGTTTCCAACTCTACGTCGTGCAAATAAACATTTACTCATAATAATAAAAACCTTAAGTTTACACGTTTCTTATAAAAATAACTGTTATTTAGTTCATAACTATTAGTTTATTTTATTTTAAAATACGATACATTTTATGTGATATAAGTGGCTTTTATATATTTAAAACACAATTTTTTGTTTGAATCAAAGATTTTGAGGAAAATAAAAATTTGGTATTAATTTAATTTTTATATTAGAAAATAACGATTGGCTTGTTTTATAACAAGTCCTTCAGTGTTCAATAAATAGCTATAATATCTTTTTTATTCTTTCCAATAATTGTTACCTAAGGACAAAAATTAATTTAATCAAGATTTGGGATCGATGTTATCTAATAAAATCTCCCAGTTTTCCAAACGATGATAATTTTTTTTATTGAAAAAATAACAACGAGAGATTCATTATGAAAGTATTATTAACAATTTTTAAATCTATAAGAGCAAAGATCGGTTTTCTAATGGAGTATAAATGGTTACTCTGAACGCTCTGGAAGAGATGAATCTAGAGATTTGTCTAGAGACTATTAATTAATGATTAATGACATTTACAATTTCAGTTTTGGATTTTATGACTGTGATAAGAAATGTAAGTTATTTCCTAAAATTTTTTATTAGTTAGATAATCAACTTCCCTTCTGGTTAAATGAGTATTGGATTGGTCCCCACCAACAGATGGGAAACAATAGTTAACAATAATTCTCTAGTGGCTATATCCATATAGGAACTCGAATATTAGTTCAGTTTTTTGTAAGACATATTTTTGTTGATTTTGTTGAATGAAGAGAAATTTACTTTTATGAATAAAATTGAAATTTTCTCTATTATTGTCTTAACAGTTTCTGTTTCTCCGTTATTGAACAATATAATAAGAAATGCAATTCTGCTCGAGTAGTCCCAGAAGTTTTCGATTGGAAGAGTGCTCTTCAAATGCACATTAGTGCAGAGTCCTTACAAGACGAGAGTAAACAGTTGCCTGATGCAGCTTGCAACATGTGCCTAATTATATTAAATACAGAACAGATTCCTTCCCTTCAATTACAGTTCTGTCATAAATATGTACTCAGAATTTCAGATTATTGCCAACTTTGCCATTTCAGAAATGCTTTGAGAACTGTCCTCTTTTCGAGAGGTGGAGTGGGGTGGGGGGAATGAAAAGTGGGAGAGAAGTTGGGGGATGANTCCTCTTTTCGAGAGGTGGAGTGGGGTGGGGTGAATGAAAAGTGGGAGAGAAGTTGGGGGATGAAAACAGTGATTGTTTGAAACGGTTTCAAGTATCACCAAGAGAAAACAGATCAAATTCATAAAACTAAAAGTACGAGAACAACACCAGAACAAACCGTTTGTGCGCCAGAATTAAAAAAGTTTTTTCATTAAATACAATTTGCTGTGCTTTGCTTATCCACACAGTTTACTTCATTATTTTCTGCATATGAATTCAATGTTCTCTCTGTTTTCGGTTTGTTTGTCTGTTTATTGTTGTTGTCATTCTTATTTATGGTTTTACATGTGTATTTATCGCCACTACAGTAAAAATAATTGAATAAGAAAAATCGGAATATGGGAATAGAAGTTGGGAGCGAGAGAAACTCTTTCTTATTGAATTATATCACTTTTATCACATTTTTTTTTATTTATTGTTGTTCATGTATTAATACTATTATTTATTAAGCCATTCATCATGACACAATGTGTGAAATATTTTTGGGAAATTAAGTAGACAAGTTTCCCGAAAGTAAGTTAATATATGAAGGGAAGAAACTAGAGTTTTCATACATATAAAACAATCCAGATTATTCGGTCTAAAAATAGGAATATATGTTTTTTTTCAAATAATAAGTAAAGCTTTAAAAAAGTTTATCATTATTAAAACAGAAATGGATTTAAAATTTTATTTTGGCAACTCATTATCCAATCCAACATTATGGAATTAAATTTGGTAATGTTTTACTCTTGTTCACAAATGAAATTATAATTCAATCTATTTACAGTTATAATGTAATCAAACAAGAATTGAAAATGCATAAAATTTAATTATATTCGAGCTTTTTTATATATCATATTGATGTATTTGACTTTATCTACTAATTTAAAAAAAACGTTTTCATTGTATTTGTCTGTTGATAATTAACAAATTTTCATTTTAAAAATAAAAAGAGAAATTTAAACATATATTATTAACAGTTTTAATAACCTTTTGATATATATTTGGTTGGTTATTGAATTCAATTAATTTTTAAAGGTACATTTTGTTTGTAATTTATTTAATTATTTTGAAAATAATCAGAGAAATCTATATAGATACCATAGTATTATATAAAAATGATATTATCTAATTAATGAATTGTTATGAATGGCAAGGACGAGATAATGAGAAATCGGTTTTAAATTTTTGTTGATTATTTCATTTTAAAATTTGAAGTTGCAATTGCACTGAGAGAATTTTAGTTTAAAATTAGAGCGCCTTTCGATAAAGTGAATATAAGAACCCTAGTATTCAGAGGAAACTACTTATTAAACTAACACTAGGGCTGCTGTGTATGTCATGTTCTTTTTAGTCAAGTAATAAGCGTGTCACTGGAGATTGTTGTGTGTTAATATTATAAATGGAAGAGATTTCCGTTTCGGAAATTATCTAGGCCCTGGTTTAATCAGAGCGCATGGAGTCAGTGACGGAGTAAATATGAATCGGGCCTCGGGGGAATGGTAAATCAACCACGTTCCCGGCCTAAAAAATGCATTAGACTGTATGTTATAAATAAGGAATAAAAATATAAAAAAGAGACGGGTGACATTAGCCGCTATTAAAACGAACATGTACGAGCCATTTTCGTTTACGGAAATAGCAAATGTTGATATAAAATTTATATGCAAACAATTTATCGTCCATGTCCTAATTGCGGACCCGGAGTTTTAAGCCAAAGTACTTGTCTTAAAATCCCTTATATTGACTCGTCCGTTTGTAGGTCGTTTTAATAATCTTCAGAGTGCTATTAGGCTGCTGGTTATTATCTCTATAGGGGAGAGAAGAGCCAGGCATTTGCACAAAGTTATGATTTTAATCTAAATGATAATTTGCGGACAACTATAACATTCATCTGGCCTTTGATTAAATACTGTTTTATGGTAATTACTTGAACATTTAAACGCTGTACTGATGCTGGTGTTTTGCTGATGTGGGGGGAGAGTGAGTGAGAGTGGCCAAGTGGTGGACCACCAGAGTCTAAATATAATTTTAATGGATTCATAAACGCATGACTGAAATTTGCACAAACATACACGATTAAGGTAATTATTGCGGGATTATAGCCAGGGCCGGTAATGGTTTTTTTGGTTTTACATCCAATGAAATATAAATTACATATTTTGATGAGATGGAATGACGTCGTCCTTGGACCGAAAGTAAGAGAAACGATGTTCAGTATTTGCAGAAGCCTTATCAAGATTTATACATCCAAAAACCATACACTGTGTAAACATGTCCCGTGTTGGCATGAAATGAAATTACAAAGTTTCGTCTCAGTCATGATTTCGTGTGTCAAAAATCGAACATTTGTCATCATTTCCGCACAAGTTCTTTTTCATAAATTCATATGCGTTGTCGTTGGTGGAGGAGCCTGGTGCGTTCGCCTGGCGGGGCATCGCTCTGTTTGAAATAATTTCCTTGGCGCTCCATCAAGCTTTTCTTTTGCAATTACAGAACCATTTTAAAGTGGAATTGTCGACAAATTCCACGTACTGATTAATGGTTTGCCAGCCCACAATTTATATACCTCGCTTTATATTGATTTGTGGTGTTAATGACGCGGTGAGGAACAATGGGAAGAATTAATCTGTTCTCTTTCTCCCTCTTTCTATAGCCCACTTTTTTTTAGTAGTCTTAATCTGTTTGGAGAAGCTTTACAAAAGCAGAATGAAAAAAGGAGCCATTTGAATGTGTTAATGGGAACCGTTTAATGTATATTATGGTGCTTTCCTGGACTATTTCTAATTCCAGTCTACAAAGTATCCTCTTCACTATCAAATGAGATCCCATTGTAGTCTCATTATATGTATAAGTTTTGTAATATTGAATTTTTATATCCCACTTTCAGTCTCAACTATAATATGGGAATTTGTCTATAAAAAGCCATTCTCCATCTTCCACTTGAAAGGATGAATATGAAACAAAAATAAAACCATGAGAGCACTACACTTTCAAGTTCCATAACGACTATTTAAATGGAGATATATAATATAAACTGTGTCTATGGATATATAAAAGCAAATAAATAGCCAAAAAAGTAATTATCGGATAATATGAATAGAAGTATTTTCAACTGAATGACTTTATAGAATTCCATTTGTGAAATTCGAATCGGTCGTCGGATTCGCTTTTTGTTCAGCTTCTCGGTCTCACTCTCATTTCATATTATGGCCAGCAAAAGTTTAGAGTTCAACTTTTTAATTAAATGTTGTCAAAAGTCTCGTCCTTACAAGTGTGTTGAGAATATTAAGTTTATATACACCAGATTTGGCGACAACGAAGACGACGATGATGCAAATTTTTCATAATAAGAAGTAGGCGAGAGAGATGAATGATGTGGGAATGGGTCCAGATTCGGTTGGGTTCCCCGACGAACAGGAATTTCAGTCCCCATTGAGGAAAATCAAAAACTGATCAAGAATTCGTTCGGTTCCAGAGATTCACGCACGTTTTGGCACAACACCAACCCTCAAATCACAAAAAAATAGCACAACAAGAAAACAAAAATCTATAGCCTTTCAATTTCTATTGAGTTTTAGGGTGTGGTAGAAGAGGGCCATCATTCCTTAAAGGAATGCATATTATTATAAATTGCCTAGATTTGACTTTCATTAAAATGGCTTTCAATTGAAATTAAAATTAAATGCCTGTGAGCAGCCCGAAAACAATATGATTTGGGTGTGTCGTTTTCGGTAATGCGGAAAAAGAAGATGGGCGTCCAACTTTGGGTTCAATTGAACCTCGCACTGGGAATGTTGCGAATTAGTACTGATTCGTTGTCATGACAGAAATCCACTTCTTTTGAACCATTTAACTGTAACTTGCACAATTTTTTTCCATTTCATCTTTGAAATTAATTTTATTTTCCATTTTTTCCGTTTCGATTTTAATGTAATTGACATCAGAAAGTAAATAACAGGTTTGTGTAAATATTTTCCGGATTTAATTTGGTTGGGAATTAGGGTCTGCTAATTGTTGACCGTAAACTGATTCTTCGTTTCATATTTAATTCAATTTCTGGCAATTACATACTGTGGTGGCCGTTGGAACGTATTCGAGCACTGCTTAATCCGATTATCCAAGAGGACTAAACATCACTGACACTTGAATCCACACTTGAAGTTCCATGAACATTTTTTCATCAATTTTCATCAAAATACAATAAATATTTATATAACAATTCAAAAACACATTAGTTTAAGTTTCAACAATCATTATATTAAATACGATTATATAAATTTTTTTAGATATTTTTATGTACATTTACGACTTGAACTTGTAGTAGAATTGGTTTATACATGTTTAGAAAAAATTGTTGTTATAAAAACAACCGAATCCACTTGTTTGTTTTGAGAAAACGCAATTTATTACAATTATCCCTGTATGTATCCAAGAGCAAAATCCAAAAAGATCGGGCGCGTCGGCAATTTGGAACAGCCCCATAAAAACACAAAACCAGAAAACTTCACATTAATAACTCACTAATCACTTGGCTATTTTAAAATTGGCTCTAGTTGCAGAACGATTAGTCGAGGTAATAATCAGTCGAACGGTATTTGCACTTGTTTTAATTGGAATTTTGGCATTTTTAAAAAAACGGGATTTAATTATCAGCGATCTTTTATGGTTATTAACACACTTCTCTTTTTAATTTCCAAGTTTAAAATTTATTACTTTTTAGTGTTTAAAAAATCTCTATAAACGATTCAACTATTCAAAAGAAATTCAATGGATTGTGGTGAAATGTAAAATTTTAGAATTGAATAGAAAAGGGCACCGAGCACAGAATCGCACATCACATACTTCTCGATGCGTTGGAAATTTTGTACTGACGAATTATTTATACTTTTTTATGAAAAAGTTTCACAACACAAAATAAAGCAACATGTTACCGAGTTTGTTGGAGAATGAAAATGATTTTTGCACTGCCAGAGAACTGTGGAGAGCGATTGAGAGGAGGGAAATGCGAGATGAGTAGAGAAAGGAAGAGAGATAGAGCGGAGGCAATTTTGAATTTTCCGAGAAAGAGGGAGGGTTTCAAAAATTCATCCCTTTTTCGAAACTATGAACTGTTAATAATACGATATTCAGTACCACGAAAGCATTAAAATTCAAAGCTGACATTGCAATTTTTGTGGCGAAAAGTTTTTCTTCTTTTCAGGGATACAGTATTAGCCTCGAAGCGCTCGGGATGCTGTATCCAGAGCTCTCCATACACACTGCTGCTGGCAGTCGGCCTGCCAGTTAATAAAATAACTTTGAGAGAATGTGGCAGAGGAGAGGGAATTTTCGCCAAGTAGCAGAGTCCGTTACGTAAAAGACAATTATGCGTGCGGTCAATATAATAAAAAGTGGAACTGCAAATTGGAGCGAAACCCATATAAACCACTCAATTCGGGTTTTATTAATTCATTGACTTAGTAATTGAATATTTTATGTGACAGGATCTATTCTTTCTTAGATTTTTCAGCCCAGCCAAGGCGAACACATGTAGTAAACCGAGAGTAGAAATCTGATTGTTGTTTATTGAAATTGAATTGTCCAGTTCCGATCCAACGAAACGGAGACCGAGTTAAAGAAGACTAAGTGGATGAATGTTGAAAGTGGAGGAATTCCATGGTGAAGTAGGAATAAGCAGATGGGATTTGGGTGCAACTGGAATTCAATCAGACTTTCGCAAATTGAATATCCGTGTCTGTGATTCAAGTGACAGTAAATACTAATTGATTTGTTTGTTTCTGTGGCTCTTGTCTGGTAATTGGTGTTGATCATCCAACACAACTGGTGTTCCAGACTGACACATTTTGACTGATTACACGTATATGGTGTAATTACGAATGGCATAAAATTGAAATTTCCATTAAATGTGCATCTGGTGGAGGCGCCTGGATCGTTCTCAAAATGTCAATTACGTTATGGAGAGGAAAGGTCAATTTGATTCAATTTACCTGTATACATTATACCTGGTTTTTTGTTGTTGTAATCCAATTATCTATTTATTCAGCAATTCCCGCAAGCACCATTCTTTTATAGAGTGACTTTTTTCGGTCGTTAGCGATTGTTTAGATAATCTGAATTGAATGGACTGACAGTCAGTCTTAAATAATAAAGCGATCTCTGCGCTATTTTCTTCTCTTGTGGACCAGTAAGTAACGTAAACGGTTGTTATGGACTGCTGTCTAAGGGGAGAGAGCATTGTGTTGGCTGGGCAGAAATCAAGACGAGGGCAGGGAAATTTTTGAACTGATAACTGGCAGACTTTCACCAGATAATGGACCATCACTTTTTCCATTCATTCATTCAGTGC
>JXOV01003168.1:13160-44612 GCA_001014945.1 Clogmia albipunctata
CACTTTTTCCATTCATTCATTCCGTGCTGGCTGTTTGCATCGCTCCTCAGTCCTCTGTTAACTCTTGTCTTCGCTCTGCATCTGACAATATCTGAGTTACATGAATTTTCGGTCCGTTATTTATTTAATTTCCATTTTCCAGCCCGTTTTTGCAGCACTTTTGTCCTCGTCTGGTGTGGTGTGGCCGCGCCATGCCTCTTTCCCTGACCTAGTGTAGTGTAACTGGCTTTCTGTATACTTTATACAACAGCAGCAGTAGCAGCGGCCCACCCCTATTTAAATGCTAATCAGACAGAATAAAATACTGCAAAAGTGGAGTCGTGATGAAAAGAGATGACGATAATAATAATTTCAAATTAATGTTTGTTTAAGGAGAGTTAATTTGAAAGTGGCATTGGGGAAAGTGTACTCTTGTGATGCTGCCACTGCTGCGGCTCCTCCTTTACACACCGAGTCCATTAAAATATGATTTTAGATTATGCGTGACAAGAGTGCTTAAGCGATCAAATAAGTGTTGTGATGTGTAATTTGAGGCGAGGTGGATTTCTTCCCACAGAGATTCTCACCAGGCTTTAATTCCACCCGTGCTCGGTTTCAAATATGCCTAAAATTCATAGTCTTTAAATTAATGAGAGCAACGAGACCTGATGGTGGATGTAAGATAGATGGATGGATGGAAGAATCACAGGTAGAGATTTTGTGAATTCCCCATGTTCTTAAGTTTTTGGGGCGAAAATTTTCTTCTTTGAGAATTATTGGAATTCCTCCGTTTTCCTTTTATCGTTCGGGTAACGTTTTGTTTATTTTCTGCCAAACATGTCTAAATACATGTTAAACATTAGGCAAACAAAACGCTTTTATGTTTTCCTGTTTTGTACGGGGTTGCCAAAATTTAAATGTCGAGACTGGCTGGTTCCATTCCAGCAGCAGCAGCGGCAAAACCCTTAAAGAGAGCGCACAAGGGGCGGTGGTTTGAAATTCCTCAAGTATAGTCTCTTTTTGTTTTTATTTCATTTTTTTTTGTTCTTGTGTGTTTTGTTTTACTTGGAATTATCAACAGCATTTGGCACCCCTTCCCTCCGAAACCCACTCGAAATTGATTTAAAGAACCGATTTCTGCTTTCCAATTGGTTGGAACCCAATTTTTTCCGATTAATTTTTGGTCGAGAAATCTTTGGTTTCCTACAATGGGAATGATTATTGTTCGACAACACCATGAAATTGATGGGGTTTTCTTATGTAATCCATCTTCATCCATTCCAATAATGGAACAAATGATGAATAGTCGAGGAATAGAGAATCGATTTAATGTGCTGTGTTCTTTGCTCTTTTCTGAACCGTTCCGTTCGTTCGCGGAAGCAACAAGCTCCGTTTCTTTGGCGGGAACAAATCACTTGGAACTGTGCCAAATTTGCGAGTTGTTACATTGTAATCAATTCATTGTTCGGATCACATTCACCCAAATAATAATAACCGTAATGGATATAGAGTCTGAGCCTCCGGAAGCAGAAAAGAAGCGAATTTTAACAGCGAAGCGAATTTGAAAAGTTGGTTTTCATTGGCAAAGTTTATTCAATTATTTGGCCGGGCTCTTGTAATGTCGTCGTCGTTGTCGTCCGAAATGATAATACCAAATAAAATTTAAACAAATAAAAAAGAACCTGTAAAAATCGCAGTCTGTGCGGATACATGTTATTTTGGCGAAATCGACAGTAAAAGCGAATAGCGGGAAGGGAAATTTAAATTATACCGCGTTTAATTCGAATCTGGGTGTGGGGGAGACAGAGGTAGGGATGAGGTGAAGGGAGGTTAAAGTCTGTGGGTTTGTGCAAAGTGAACCATGCCATACAACCAGATAACAGACCGTATTTATATACACAAGTTTATGTAAAATGTCAGGAAGGCCAAGATTTGGAGTGTAGATTAAATTTTAATTAAGGGATTTTTATATCTAATTTGTCCTCATTTGTTCCGATGACAGTTCGTTTGTTTGTACTGCTCTCCCAAGTAAACGCCCATTTAGGGCTGTTGCTTTAAGCAGAAAGCAAATATTAGCCAGTATTCTAGATGTATAGGGCACTGTTGACAAATTAGCGACTTGCCCATTTCCCATCTCATTTCTAGTAATAGCCAAAAATATCGAATAAAAACCCTGGATTTAAATTTAAATTCAACTGGTTGAAGGCCATAAATTCCCATTGAACATGAAAGAAGAATTTCTTTATTTACGGGGCAAAAGGATAAAAGCGTCCTTGGAGAAATTACAAATAACTCCATGAAATCCATAATCGATATGCACAAATTCCCAGGGACTGAGATTATGGAAAATATTTGTGTCAAGAATGCAGATTCCACTTTATGTTCTATATGGATTATTCGGAAAAGAACAACGATCATTCATTTTTAATCCGATATAACGATAGTCCTCTTTCTTTGAAGTCTTATAAGAAACTAAATAGTTTCCCACTGCATAGGAATGGTTTCTCTCTGTATTCAATTGCGCAGGACTTGGGGAAATGATGTAAAAAACGAATTTTCCCGAGAGAGAAAATGTTTCTGAGAATTTTTAAGCCCAGAGAGAATGCTGAACGTTATCTTAAACGTAATCCGTGAACAAATCCTGAAACATGTAGTGCTGCTAATTAGCACTTAAATAAAGACTCGCAATTTGCTAGTCATGTTTTTATGGATGCTCTAACATGGGAGTTAATTAAGTTTAAAACAAATTCCGTCACTCACCCATATCGTCGATTATTGGGGCCATTCGCAGTGTGACGCCAACTAGTAAGAGGCACATAATCAGTAGCAGGCATGCAGTGGCTATGATTGTCCAGCGGGCTCTTTGCGGCAAATCATCAGGATCAATCACCTGGAGAAATTCAAATTTTAGAAAAATTATCATTAATATTAATTATTGTAAAATATTTCAGCACAGTTTTATATTTATACGTTTTTAATAACATAGAAATACATACTAGTATTTCCATCAAAGTAATTATCATCTATCTTAGCAATTAATTTTTATCTGTTTTGTGGAATTAGAGACATAGTCAATGTTTTTTGTACTTTTTTTTTATTAATTTATATGAAATTCAGCCGATAAACACAGATTCTTTATTCAAACAATTGTTACGCTCGTCGTTTGAAATAATGTAATTAATATTTGTGGAAGTTTTACAATTTACTATTAAATCTAGTAAAAAATTTAGTTATTTGTACTAATTTTTAAATTTTGGATAAAATAACTAATACCAGAGCTGTTTCAGGTGTTATTAGCCATCTGTATCCGCAAAAAGATGTGAATGTCTAATAAAACTATAATTATTGACTAATTAAGACTTAAATTTCGGTTAGTAACCAGATCGGAAAAGACTAAGATATTACTTTTATTGATGGACCAGATTTTATTTATTTACTAAAGTTATTAAAAATTATGTGTGTCATTTTTGCAAGAATAAAAAGTAGTGATGTGAAATTTCGATATTTTCAAGTATAAATGATTACTGATTACTTTTTTAAAGTATCAAATTTTAATTTTTCGATAATGATATTTTTTCCAAATGTAATTTTTCTATGTAAGTTGGCTATAGATTTCTCGATTTAAAAGCTTTACTAAAAGAATACAAAGGGGCTACTCAAGATCCAAGATTGCCATTGCATAATGATTTGAAAAAAACATATTAGAAATAGATTGAAATCTCACAGCCCATCTTTATCACTGGCTAAAGAATTGGAAGAGTTGGAGTTTAACCCGATCATTACTTGGGAGGAACGTTAGGAGAGCTGTGGACTGTGTTCGACCATCTTTGACTTCGACGGCTGTAGAAAGAACGAGCTTCTACTACCACGGAAACAATGGTGCAGCCAAAAAGGCTCAGGACAGGACATGGTAGATGCAACTACATGTTATCGAAGTGGGGGATGGTTAGCGATCCGGGCTGCAGTTGTGGCGCAGAATATCAAACAACCGCACATATTATGGACATGTGTCCAACAACAAGATTCGACGGAAATCCAGAAGATATAAAAGATCTAATAACGGCTTCAAGAAATTGGTTATCTTCCTTGGAACTATGACGTAAAACTTTGCAACAAAAACTCATACGAATAAATAACTCACTAATAAAAAGGCATTTTAATTTGATATTAATTAAAATTTTAAACGTTCACATCTGCATCTCTAGATGTGAGTCTAAAAAATTCTCCATCTGCGGTTGTGAAAAAATTTACATCATCTACATCCCTTACACTTCCCAAATTTTTTTCTCCAAAATATTCCGTTTACATTACTTATTGTCTATCCAGAACTTCAACCCATAATATTATCTCGTTTTTTCGTTTTACTACCTATACTACTCCCGTGAGTGATACCGAATAGTGGTCTCATTGAATATTTTTCTAACTTAACACTGTTATTATAATAAAATAAATAAATCGGAAAAACCATAACCCATCTCATCAAGATATCGCGTTATTCAATAGGTCCGGTAATTACAATATCTTCTTAGTTAGAGCTATTGTTCCACATGAGTTGATGAGTTTAACATTTTATTGCTTTTAATTTAATATAAATCAATTAAAATGTATTTAAAAAAATCCATAAATATAGTTTTCCAAATTATTTTTGTACTAAAATGATTTTAAGATTGAGCGTTTTATAATAAGACATTAATCATTTGTTTGTAAAATTTCGAAAATAAAATTGATTGGATTCTAATTTTAAGATACTTGTAAAAGGTCAAATTACATTTTTAACTCCAGTTAATCCCATATTGTTAAAGAAAACAGCTCAGAGTACCTTTAAGCACGTTTAAGCTATTTTTAAAAACAGAAGGCAATATTTTACGTACCTTGACACTTTGGTCGTCTAAATCGTGGACCAATATTTTACGTTTTTTCTTCTTCTTTTTCTGCTGGTTGTGGCTGCCGGACTTTACATTATCATGCCTGGTGGAGTTAATAATGAAAAGCCATTTCATGTAGTTATAAATATATGGGATACATAGAAATTGGGCATTGTAAAATGGGGAAAATGATTATTATTAGGAAATTGAACTGAATTCGCTGATAAATATTTACCCGTGATCATGTTTGTGTCTGTGTTTGTGCTTGTGCCTATGATGACGATGTGGTTTGGATGGATTTATAGGGCCTCCCTCCCCCTCCACGTCTGGCGGTTCAATTTGCAAGGCGACGTCATACAAAAAGTCGTCATTGTTGTAGTGGAACTCGCTGAAATTACATTAAATTAAACAGTTAGTTGGATACTGTCAACGGTCCCCGAGGAGGAAGATGCGGGACACAGAAGCCCAACCATGGTTCGTACATTGGCTGATTGGGCGGCCGGCTCAGGATACAGTGCTGCTGCATTGTGCTCATGGAGGTCGCCCCGCCCGCAGATGAGTAGATTAAAATCGGGTCTGAATACTGATGGTCTCCTACAAAACGGCAGAAAACAGCCACGGTTAAACCGGAAACACTTTTCAATTTCATTATTGGAGACGACCAGTGCAATTGTTTTATTATAAAATGAGAGTTTGTTGTTGTAATATTTGGAGAAATTGGTCTAATTATTAAATATTTGTTTTATTAAAAAAAATTGTTATTTTTATACAATTATTTAATTAATTAAAATTTGCAATTTGTAAAAAAAATTATTTCATCATAAGAATATATCAAATGTTGCCTTTCAATATTGTGGTATGCTAAAACTTAACAATGTTTAATTGTTTTGAAATTAAGCTTTTACATAACTTTGTTTTTGAAATATTAAAATAACAATCTTTCGAATTTTCCAAAGTTTTTATTACAAAAACAGAATTATTTGAAATAAATGTAATGTTTCAAACAAATTTGTGTTTATATTCTAAAAATATGAAATTAAAAAATAGTTTTTTTTATAATATAAAAGAATGAAAATAAAAATTTGTTTTTTGAAAATAATAAAAAAAAATCGATACAATTTTGGTTTTTTACATTCGATCTTTAATAGTGAAAAAACAAATTTCACTAGAGAAACAAATAGAACATTACCGATTTCTAATCAATGAAAAAATCTCAATAAGATTCTTACAAAATTTGTTAAATATATTTTATGCTCTATTGATTTGTGTTATTTGGGGTTATTATGGTAAAACGTTTCACATTTTCGTATTATAATATTTTACTTAACTTTAAAGGGGTTCAAAAATTTAAAAATTATTTTTATTGTAGTTTTGAACAACGGCTATTCTACTTTTTACTTAAAAAATTAGCAGTTTATTTCAAACTCTAATGCAATGTGCTGTTAATCATTTCTGCTATATCAATTTATTTAAAGAATTTATGGAATTAATCGTAATTATAGTTTAACCTAAATTTTAAAAAAATTTTTGAAAAATTTTAAAAAAATTCAAGATTTATCAAATGTCTTGAATTTTATACATTAACGCTCCATTTAAAAATTTAAAAGCTAATTTAAAAAAATATCTCAATATAAAAAAAATAATTTAGTCAAATAAAAAATTTTAAATATTCATTGCACTGAACGTCTCACTCAAATAATTTTGGAAGCGGTGTGTGGTGATCCTTACTCTGCTTCTGCTCGGCTGCGTCGTTGTTGGCATTCTCATCAGCATTGCCGTCGGCGGCGGCGCTTGTTACGTGACCTGAACAAGTTTTCTTTGTTGATTTCCGAGCACAGCAGCCCGTATTGGCAACTGTCGACTCACCACCTGTTGATGTAGTCGAGGGCATCTTTTGGATTTTCTTGCCCCCCGCTCCCCTCTTGCCCCCCTTCCCCTCCCCTTGTGGCTGTGTTGCGGTCGACTGTTTTGTGGTTTTGGACGAGGCGGCGGAGGGGGCTGCTGCGGCGGAGGACGAGGTGGTGGTTGGCTCCCCAATTGAGGCCTGATTATTCGCACTGGCAATTACTGCGGGCAAATTGGGGCTTTTCAGCTGGTTAAAGCTGGAGATTATGCCCTGCGTCATCGGATTCACCATCTGATAATTGACCAGGTCGCCGTAATCCAGCTGTCCAGCGACGAATTCCGCGGTTCTATGCTTTTTTGCCTTTCTGCGCCCGTGGTGGTGGCCGTGGCGGTGGCGATGGTGACTGGAACTGTGGTGAGACCGTTCGCTGGTGTCAGCCACCGCGGACCGTCCCTCAGTGAAGGAGATGGGCTCCTCGGGCTGGCAGGGGTTGAGAGAGTGAGGCGCCGAACTGGAGATGCTATAGTCAATGTCAGTGTGACGGGGCATGATCGGACTGCACTGGGCACTAATGGACTTGGCCTCTAAAACCCGTAATCGATAGCGTTCTCGCTCTAAAAGAAGGCTCGCCTCACGAGGGTTGAATCCCTCCCTTCCATTTTCTTCAACGCCAAAAATCGAATTGGAATTGTTTGTGATTGTGGGCGAGGACGTGTTTATGGCTGATGTGTGCGGCTTAGCAGAGGGGTCTATCACGGCCGCCGCCGCTGGGGGGTTGGACTGGAGGGAGGAAGTGGAGGAGGACGACAAAATCGACTTGGAATTGACTCTGATCTGGCGGCTGTCATCAATCTCCACGACGTAATCTGTGAAGCGTGTCTTATTCGCTCCCCGTCCCGTCTTGGCACAACTACTACTACCTAAACTACTCCTAAGGATATGGCTCTTATTGTTACTCCTGGCTATCAGGTCGTCGCTTTGACTTCGCTTCCCATTTTGCGCTGTGACTAAACTGGAGACCTGTCCCGCCTGCATTGTTCTACAGCTGGAGCTAGGCTCGCCTCCAGTCCGCCACATATCGCTCCGAATACTAATTACATCGTACTTGGAATCCTCATCCTCGTGATGGATTACAGACGTTGGACGGGTGGTGGTAGTTCTATTCTCTGCAACAACAACATGCTCGCTGAGGTCGACGACAATTTCACGATTTCCACTGATTTTAGCTGCCTCTCCCTCGTCATGGGAGTTGTCGACCGGGTTCTCCACCGACAGGGACGACGTCTTCTCATTTCTTTCGTCGACCAAGACGAATTGGCCGTTCGGAGCTGGATGATTGATGCTGCTGTTCACGGCAAACTCGGACACTCTAGTCTGTGGCAGTTCGATGCCAGCGTTAGGCCCGTTATTGTCCCCATCATTATACTGATGGTTATTGTTCTGGGGACTCGGCTGATTGCTCCGGTCCACAAACACCCGCCTGCCGAAGAGGAAGCGGGCAAAGGAGCGCGACCTCTTACTCTTCTGCTTCTCCTCGCACTCCCGCTTGATGGCCAGGATCTTGTTCTCGATCAGCGTCGAGAAGACAGTCTCGAACTTGATTGCACGGTTCAGGTCCTCCAGCACGTCGTTCGTACACACGGCCTTATCAACATTAGTCATCTTAGAGCCGGGGATTCGATTGCGATTTGTGCGGCTCTTCTTATCCCATAATTGACTGCTCTCACCATTGGAACTCGAGGGCTCGGCCGATTCTATTATTGGATTGACTACGAATTGACGCCGTTTCCCAAGGCAATTTATTTAGAAAATGAAACCTGGAAAGACAATATTTTTTATGAATTAATTTATAATGATTTAAAATTAAAAAGGAAAACTTAAATTTACGTAGAACCAAAAAGGTTTAAGGTGTAATATACACCAATACTTTAATGAAACAAAAGTGAGTTAATAGAAAGGAAAATGATTTAGTTTTGGGTTTATTTTTTTTAAATGTTAAACAAAATTTACTTTTAATTTCTGTAACAACATAGGGGCCAACGATCTTTAACATTTTATTGAGTATTTGTTTTCAGTGTATTACAATTAATAGCACCTAGACTCACTGTAAATGGATCCAGTTAATCCATTAATTTTACTCCTATTTTTGATTCATCAACCTTAAAAATTCGCAAGAATTCCGGTAATGTTATTGATACTCGTATACGTACAAATTGGAATCTTTTTCGCACAAAACAATGACACGGAAAAGATTCGATTCCATGCCTACGAAGAGGCAGTTGATTAAGCCAACCATGGTTGGCATTTTCATTAAACGCATTAGATCGTTGGGAACATTAAAAATATATAAATCCATGTATTATTAGTATTGTATTCTGTGATAAATGGATACTATTTTATATGTGGAATAACACTATCGACAGTAAAGTGAAAATTTACAAAACATGCATAAGATCTATTATCAGTTATGCTAAAGAACTTTGTTTTGACAACAGTAAGACTTTACAAATGATTAAATCAACGGAGATGATGTTCCTCAAAACAATATAAGGAAGGATTTTACGAAAGAAGAATGTAATATGGCGGGAATGCTGGTCGTCAGATTCCAGGAACAAGTATTTAATAATGTAAATGGTTTGTATTTCTATTTAACTTTTTTCCCCTTTCAATTCCTGTGAGGAACATGAGGAGTCTTAACCTCAACCAACGGGCTTAGACTTTTCATGATTATTTATTTTCGTTGAATTATTAGTCAATTATTAGTACCTAGACCAGTTGAAAAAGGACCCAGTCAATCCTACCAGCCCAGGGATCGAACCCATGGCCTCCGAAGAGGCAGCCGGATGCGTTACCATATCGGCTATGAATCCGGTTTTCTATTTAATGATACCGATAAACATTTTATATTAAGACTAGAAGTGATCTGAAAAAATATTTCAATGAGTTGTTAATTTGAATTTTACTTAAGATATTAATGTTCGTAAGCATATTTGAGAAAAGGTGAATGAAATTATGAATAAAACTTAATAAAGTTCGCATTTGCGAACAATTTAACAACATTTTTCTTTAGTATCGTAACAAAAGTTTAAAATTGTTCTCTTTCTTTTGAATTGTCCGAATCGATACTTTGCCTTTAAAAGGTCATAATCAAATCAATCAACTTCCAAACTAACTACCTTTTGCAGACCGTTCCCAAAGTTGGCTTAAACAAATCGAAAGTATGCCAATAAATGGAAAGTTTCAACGACTTTACAGCGAACCGAATCAGAAGGATATATCAACAACCGACTTTATGGACAAACTTTGGAACAAGGCCAAATGAACTGGAAATAACTTGGGGTATTTCACCTGTAATTTCTACAAATTAATAGGTAGTAAATTCCTTTATTAAAACAGTTTATTGGTCGTTATAAATTGACTGTAAATCGTAGATTAGGACATTAAATCACAGACGGAATTTTTGCAAGGTGTAATTTTGGAATTTATATTTAGTGATAGGTCTGTTTCAGAATCTGGTCATGGCATTAATTCAAAATTATCTCCACGAAATAAATTTATTTTATCCTATATAATAAAATTATATAAGTTTTCTATTTTTGCAAAGTTGTGGTTTGATATTTTTAATTTTTTGTAAAAAGTTTTCCATTTATGAATTTTATGTTATATTAATAAAATTCGAGAATTTTTAAAAAAACTAAATGGTTACTTCAAACAATAAACTTTTAAAAAAAGTATAAAAATTGTTGAAATTTTAAGTAAAAAGTGCAAAATTAATGCATTTTTGGTCCGTAATGATATCAATTTGCCATAGAAACATTACGATATAATACTTTTAGTTGTTTTTCTGTCAGGATTAAGATTGTGATATTACTCAACAATTAATTAAGCTCAATAAGTTAAGTCAATTGGATTATTTTATTAAACGCATAACGTTTTCAAATCATCTAGTCCTTGTACTCGTTATTAATTCTGACCAAATATAAAAAACAAAATTAGTATATTTTTTATTTTATTTGTATTCCTGACCTTTTTGACGAAGATTAATCTTTTCTCTGATTAATTGTTATTGGTATATTTTTATCTAGATTATTCTTAATTTCTTTTTTTCGATATTAACGTTTTTTTCTTTTTCTCATTATCTATTGAAATGTCAATTTCAATCATCAATTATAATTAGGATGTTGTTCTTCAGTTAAATTTTGCTTATAAGGTTAATCAAAATAATGATGGTAATGAGGGTAACGGACTTCACAAAACATTAACCTTTTATGTAATAGTAAAAATATCTTGTAATGATTTAAAATGTGGCTTAAAATAAATTTATTTTAAATCAACAATCGTCAGTATTGGATTTGTTCCCTAGTAAACAGAAAGGTACTCAATTTCCTATATTCAAAAAGTTCCTCTGGTCAGAGCAAAATTTGTGTTTGAAGGTGGAATTGGACTATAATTTTTAATTAAAACGGATATTTAATTGAAATAGCTTTGTAATTGCCAAATTGTCTATGATACCAAAAAAATTTACAATAGCTAAACACATAGAAATAAATTCCCCTTTCAATTCCTGTAAGGAACATGGGGGGTCTTAACCTCAACCAACGGGTTTTGCGACATTTCGGTGATTATTTCTTTTCAGTGTATTATTAGTCCATTAATAGCACCTAGACCAGTTGTGAAAGAATCCAGTCGATCCGCCCATTTTATTTATATTTTTTAGACATTACTTATAATTCGCTATGAATATTATTTCGCAATGTTATTGATATACACCAGGCATGAGCATATTTGCGCGGCCCGCCGCACATTTCTAAAATGAATTCTGCTAATACTAATCAGAGTATTACGAAAACAGAACCTCATTCATTATTAAAAACTGTATGTAAATTCGTTTTTCTGATCTTATCTTGTATGATTTTATTTTACATTAAAATTTGATGTTAATTATACAAACAGTTTGTAAATTATTAAGAACTGTTTCTTAATGTGCGGCCCGCCAAAAAAAATTTGCGGCCCGACAAATAAATTTTGAATTAAAATTGACCCGCTGATTTAACGTCTTGCTCACACCTGATATAAACAAATGGTAATATTTTCCCGCTAGAAAAATATTTGCCCAGGATTCGATCCTACGACATCGAGGAGACAGTCAAGGGTGCCAATCATTTGACTATAAGGCAGATAAACCTCACATTACTAACTGCATACCTCTAATGTAACATAAAAGCCATTCCTTTTACTGTGTTTAACTTTTACTGCCCTCGTGAGCAGTTGTCGATGGTGCATCAGATCAGTGATCACCCATATGTATCTAATATATGGATGAGGGTTATAATAAAAATTCATACATAAAAATAAATTGAATGAAAATGAATAAGAAATTAATTAAAAATAAATTATTTCAACTTATTTTAGAATGTATTAAAAGATTTATTATGACTAAATAGATCCAAGCGTTATCACAATGTTAATAAGGGATCTATTTAAATGCTCTATCCATTGTTGATCCCAGAAAGAGTATATAGTAACATTTCACCTTTCCAAACAACTTCTAATCCAAAAATATCACATGATTTACTCCCATAATTTGATGTGATATTTTAATAAAATTCAATAAACCGCTTCCTGGTTGAGGAAATGAGCCATAAATATAATCTCCGTAAGATTTTCATAACTCTATTCGGGTATTGAATTTATTCCGAAATAAGCGAATATGGATGCTAAGCCGTTAACTGCGTTTAAGAGCGATATCTTTTGTTCTGGCACATTAACTGGCGTATCTTTGTATCTGGTATCTGGCAGACCCAGACCTTCATTAAAATTTTATGGCGGAGAAATAAAACACGAAAAAAGAAAACTCCAGAATCCCTTTCTCAATATTTTGTGTAAAGCACAAATTTTCTCCTTTTTAGTGGCGCTTTTGTCAATATTTGGCGCAACAGTGTGAACAGGTGCAGAGAGTGAGTTCGTCTACTTGTGTGTGTGTGTCTGTGCCTGGAGGTGTGTAAGTGGTCAGGTGGATAAGTATTGGAGAAGAGTATGAAAAAATGATGGAACACAGTATCAAATAAAAAGAGAAAATTAGGGCTGGAGAAAGAGAAAGGAGGAGAGAAAGAGGAAAGTAACAGATTTGCAATTTACAACCTCCGCATTCAACTCTATCCGTATCAAATACATGAGCAGCAAAAAACTGCCTCACATGTAGGGTTGCCAATTTTGTTTTGGTGCAAGTATATTTATCGCTTTAGGTAAAAAAAATTAAGTAAATTGTAGAGAAATACAATTTATTTTTGATTGTTGATTATTTTCAAAGCCGTATTTTTTATTGCTTTTGTAATTAGTCTTAAATTAAATAAACAATTATAAAGTCAATTTTCAAATTATTATTTTTTAGTTTCCGCAACGGTAGATAATGTAGTACTTTAACATACGAGCGAAATGTTTGTGACCGTAATGCATAAAAAACAACAATGGAATGAGACTGGCAAAGTAACATTCCTTGCAAGTTGCATATCACATTTTATACTATTTCAAACTATTTTTGCAAATAAAAATTAAAAGTTTTATTTAAAATTTGTTTTATTACATTTCGGTTACAATATTTTATCAAAAAAGTTTTGCTGAAATTTTTAAGTATTTAAAGTAAACACTTAACATCTAAAATCCTTTTTAAGTTATCGATCATTTGAGATGGGAAAATAAACAAATTAAATGTACTTAAAATATTCAAAACGACTAAGTTAACAAATACAAAATTGGAAATTATCTAAAAATTCTATCGAAATATTATACATCCGATTCTCGATAACTCGAAACTCGAGGACCCTTAAAATATTGTGAATTATTGAGAGTTTGACTTATCAGAGAGTTCGAAATAACAAAAACAATGACTCGTATACGTTGATAAAAGACTGAAAATGTCACAGAAATGAAACATTTCCATCTTCATCTTACTGCATCTTTGAAACGCCTAGAGTTAAACGCCGATGAATTCGAATTAATGAGTGTTTTTTAAAAATAGGAATGATTTTTTTCATTCGAATTATCGAGAGCATAAAAATGTATCGAAAGTTTAATTATCGAGAGTCGCCTGTAATTTTTGAAATACAAAATATTTTAGCAATTCAAACAGTTTTTTCTATTTAAATATGACAACTTTAGTTCGGATTTGTTTTACTAATTTCTTTTTTGGAAATTTGTCATTCAAAAACAGGTCATATTTAGTTTGTGACCCTTTTGACTTTTGACTGAGTTTAAAATACGAAATTTAAGGTTTTTGCGTAATGGAATTCGAAATACGTTATTCATTACAGGAAGAAAATCTTTCAATGACTGGTAATAAGTCCGTACAAGACAAAGATAGAGTTACTTTATTATAAGTATCGTATCATTATTGGACTTAAAAAAAGACATTGATATATTATTTATAAATACTGAGATTCATTTCTAATGCTTAAATTGGAATTTTCCTTCTGTTAAATTAAAAAACTTCTGAAAACCAATAACGACAAAATTTTAAAAATACGAAAAGGAAATCATTCAGCATATAGCATTTTCGTAAGTTTTATTATACGAGTACTCATAAAGTATAGAGTAAAGTAGCCTGAAATATAGTACAATACTACTAACGGTTGGCAACCCTGCTCACATACAGGAGAGCCATTAGAAGGCAGCCAGAAGAGGAAATTGTCAGCGTTGGAATGGAGGTGCACACGGTTATCTATGCATGAAACCGGATATTGTGGATTTTCCCCCGTTTCCATATAGTGATACTTATTTCCCATTCACCCCTTTTGTTGCCGCTTAAGAATGACATTCCCGATAACTTATGGGGTGAATTTACACACATAGACATATGTCGTGTGTTTTAATGGCCACGATTATATGGCAGACATAAATCTCGCACTGTTTGGCAAGTATATTTAAACAATAAAATGCAGTAAATGGATCCCCTTTATAAGGCCGAATTGAGTGGAGGTATTTATTTTTCTATAATAGTCCGACGTTTCTATTTCTATAAAAACCAATAAATCATTCAGGGCAACCCCGAAACAAGGTCAAGTGAATTTATGTGCGAAATAAATGGCTTTGTAATAGACGACGATTTACAAAAATCATGTAAAATAATGCGATATCATAATGTTACATCTATTTGGAATACCAATAATTGGAGTTCATGTGGAGGTGCTGGCCTCGTGTTATTTGGGCTATATTTAGAAAGCAGATATGTGTTTTGAATAATTCTTATGTTAATAAAGTGTCATATTTATTGTGTATAAAGAATGTTAAACAATATCGATTCGTGGAATTTACCAACCATTAATGCCAAAAGTCATTTGAAATCAGTGTCAAGAGTATTTTTAATACGTGAACAATGAATAAAAATTGAGGGAAATAATTTTGGAATTTTGTAAATTTGTAATCGATATTCTTTTTACAGGATTAATTAAATAAATAAATTTCCCTTTCCATTCCCACAAAAAACATGAGGAGTTAACAGCAATTGTAGACTCTTCGGTGATCATTTGTTTTCAATGGTCATTAATATTAAAACCGATTTATAAATATAACGATAAAAATTTACATAAATTATAAATCGAATACATTTGTTTATCCCCAACTAACTCTAACCATCGTTCACTGATTTTATTCATACAAACTGCCCAAATTACTAACATTAAACACATGACATTAATTTTCAACTAGTAATGTACATAATAAATAAGTACGAGTATTGCAATTAACTTGTGAAAAAAAATTACAATAAAAACAAATATTAACTATATTATAATATTTCCTTTAACTTACTAACTGTTTATTATATTATTATTATTATATAGTGATGCAACGGAACTGTCATAACGGAACCAGAAGCAGAAACAGAAGTGAAAAAAATGCGGAGCTTCTGCAGTTGCGGAAGCAGAGTTCTGTTGCAACACTGCTGTCTATCATTAACTAACCCTAAACACTTCCCTTATACCCTTGACCTGCAGTGCCCACGTGAGCCGTGCCGATTGGCGGGGCGTTGGCACATATGTCCTTTTCACCTCCATTAAAATAAAAGAAAACTATTCCCACGACATTCACGACGGAACTAGGAGTAGTCTCAACCTCAACCAATGGGTGTTAGCCTTTACGTGACTGTTTGTTTTTCAGTGTATTAGGAGTCAGTTAATATCACTTAGACCGGTTGTAAACGAAACCAGTCAATCTGCCCATTTTATTTATTTGTTTGCGCCATTACATATGTTTTTTTTATAATTCGCTATGAATATTATTTCGCAATGTTATTGATATACACAAATGGAAACTTTGTTCGCGCTAGAAAAATATCCGCCCGGGATTTGATCCCACGACTTCGAGGAGGATGGCTAGGGTGATAACCGCTAGGACACAGAGAGAGATAAAATAAAAGTAGTTAGTGAAAACGCCTACGTAAGTAGAAGGCAAGGAGCGACACCCATTACTCCAAAGAACATGATGGTGCTTCAGACCAGTGATCAGCGCGAGTATTATACACGACTTGCACAAATGATCACTCACGTTTGTTTAAATAGTCATTGTACACTTGTGTGAAAGAGTTATCCGATATAAGCATTTGAGAAAATGTTCAGAAAATGTTTGAATTAACTTAGATAGGGCAAACCATTTACAAAGAAACTGGCTTTTTAAGTTATTTGATCAATTTGAAGAAAATCGTTTATAGAAGTCACACTTTAATATTTGAGAAAAAGCATGCTTGCAAAATGTCTTAAATTCTAATAGTACCAGGCAGTTTTATAGCGCTCGCAATGGCACAATTATAGAGTTCTTTTTTTTTAAAGAGCTGTGCACACTGATTGCTCTGGGCGAGTTTATCGGTAAAAAAATCTTTATAATATTGACTAACCACTCTCAGAGCTGACTGAGCATTTCTATTAATTGACTAATAATATGATCCTTTCACGAATAGAAAGGAAAATTTGATTTTCAAAAAATAATTCATTTTTGGTTTTCTTACGGATTGACCATTTAAATCGCCATTGATCAAACAATTTTCCTAATATTTCTAAAATACAAATGGAATATGATGAAATAGATCTGTTAAAATAAATTACTGAAAAATGTATAGAAATGTCTATTATACAATATCACTTATATATGTATAGCGGTCAAAAGGCCAGAGCATTAAAGGGTTAATAGAAGAAATATTATTGACATTATACTTATTCTATGTAATTTTTTTTTGTAATAAAATGAAGGAATCTGTTCTCTACCAAAAACTCATCCATCAAATGCTCATCATAAATAGGTCAATCAGATATCAATAATCAGAAAAAACCTTATAGATAACTCAACCCTTACATATTACACAAGTATATAACAACTATCGACGTGATGTTCACATAATATCGTTCCGAAGATAATCAACTCAACAAGTTCTTTTGGCAAGTTGCCGTTAAGTGATTGCAATTAAATGGTGATAAATGCTGTTTCAACAAGTTTGTTATTTTAAACAAGGATTATTTAATCTCATCAATTCGTAAACTCTTAAATCTTTTTCTTTGAGAAATAAATTGTAGCACGTATAAATAACAGCTGCAATTTAGAGTGTTTTGCTCATAAAGTTTATTTCTCATTAATTAAAATATTTTAAATTATTTCATTCAAAGTAGAATTTTAAATAAAATCTAAACTTTGTTTTGAATTAACATGAACTGAAAACATATAGTCATGAGTCATGACAAGTCTAAACCCGTGGATTGAAGTTGAGACTTTCTATGTTCCTTATAGAAAGTCTCAACTTCAATCAATAGAGGAATTGAAAAGGGGAAAAAGATGTTAATGTAATTTTGGATTTATTCTTGAGTAGAATTAGTTTAGATATTACAATATGAACTAAGAAACAATTTATTTTCAATTTCATCCCAGATTAAGCTTTGTAGGGGAGGCGTCTGGTTGGGAAAAAATTATACTAAATTCCTGAGGGTGACAACGGGAACGGTATTTAGAATACAAATAATTACAAGACATTAAAACAATTATCAACAATAGGCAAAATAAAGAATTAAGTAATATTATTTGTAATATTTTAATTTCATTAAATTTCATAAATATATAAAATCTTATATAAAAATCGTAGTTTTTCCAATTATCCTTTTGAACTATAATTTAAGAAGTTTTGATTATACGGATTAAATGGAATAGAGTTCAGATATGGGTTATTTAAATTTATACTTAAAATTAAAATATAACTGGTGAAGATACTTCAACTATAATGTTAAATTTTAATTTAAAGAGAATTTAAGAAATTGAATGAGTCATTTACTTAATAGTCATGTCATAATTTAATAGAAAAACGGTAAATAATTTAAAAATCGGCGTTTTGTTATTGAAAACAATAACAGGATAATCAGTTCATGGACTTCGCAAAATCCCTTTCAATTGGCGAAAAATAAGTCCTATAATCGGAAAGTAAAAACATCATTTTTATTCTTCACAAAAAACTTCCACAATAATAGAATTTCTTGATCAAAATATTTGCTTGGTAAAAACCTCCCTCAGATTAATAATTTTTTCGAATTTTTGTACAATACACATTTTGTATTCTAATGATAAAGTATAAGCATCCCTTGTTATATAGAAAAGTCTAAAATATACTTAAAAATAGGACAAAAATCCCAATAATTTCTACGTTATTTTCCATTTCATCAAACTTAAAACCGTCCTAATTTTGGCAATTCAGATCGATAAAGCAACAAATCACTGTCATTTTTTATATGGCAATAATGATTTGGCCACATTTCGGTTCCGAGTGCAAGGAGTAAAATAAATATTTATGCGATGTTAATATTTACACAGAACATTCAATTTTGTATCGAAGAATTATCCGTCGTCTCATATCTGTGTTTAAGATTTGGTACATGTGTGCTGGGTTCTGTGCTCAAGCCGTGAACTTTGCGTATCCGAATTCCGACTATATATAAATAAAGGAATGTAATAAAAATTGAATTTCATTCATTACCATCGCCAAATTTATATATACGTATTTATTTATTTGTTTGATTCCGAACATTAAATTTTATGCGTGTGGTATCAAGTTTACGAGATCTCCACTGCGCCTCAGTCAGATGCTTAATATTTGGGAAAATAATAAGGTTTAACCGACGCAATTTTTACATTTCTCCTCGGGTATTTACATATAATTGTGGCGAATTTGTGTGTTTTTTTTATTGTGTCGACATTTCGCGTCTTTGAACGTGTTTCTCTGTGTGTATTCTTCGAGACGATATCCTGATTTAAAAGTTGAATCATTGTTCGAGAGATTTTATTGATGTGTTAACCGAATAAATTTTGTGGAAATTGAGCAATTTGTTAAATTTGATCGGGATGTAAATATATAAAATTTGAATAACCTTTTCATCGGGAATGCATTTAAGTCGTCAATTTTAAACCACCCTTTGACTACTTTAACTTAAACGTTTTTCAATTTAATTTTAATGTCAGATGTAAAAAGGAAATTAAACCAGAATTTTTAACGGATGATTTAAAATGTACTAAAATCAGTAGGGGATGTTTTGGATATATTTTATCATAAATTATTCCTATTTATTTCCGAATTTAGGAGATTCCATATAAAATCTGACATTTATATTAAACATCAATTTTGGGGTATTTATATTCCTATTACTTTTCGTTTTATTATTTCCTAATTTTATGGTTTAATATTATCGTATTCCAAAAAAAGGTTATTTGTTAAATTATTCATAATTTGGTATTTTAATATCACATATTAATACTTTTATTATGATATAAATACATATAGTCTTTAACAAAGGAATTGTCAATTATATAATTTATCAATTGTAGGAGTGGAATAATTCACAACAAATAAAATAGTTTGATGCTATTTTAGACATATTTGTAATAATAAGCATTATGTTATTTCTTTAACAATTTTCACTCTTATTTTTTATAAGGTAATTGAACTTGGTAAACTGTTTGACCTTCAAATATGTATTTATGAATTGATATATTTATAAACTTTATTATGTAAGGTTTTGTTTGATAGAATATTTTAACATATTTATATATGGAAACTTGAAGTAATGGGATGTTATTTTAAAAATCTAACAATTGATTGGTCGATTTGTAATAAAAAGAATACCCATTTTAATTTAAAATTTTATTAAAAGACGGACTTATTGGTTTTTTTTCTTCCAAATTCGAATGCCAGTTTTATACTTTAATAGTTTGAAAGCACATGATCCAAACAATCTAACAATACTCTAGTTCTAACACATCACCAATAACCAAAAATTTAAACTGAACGTTTTTATTAACCAACAAGAAATCGAATAAAAATTAAGGATATTAATTAATTTCCTTAAAATTAAAAATGACCTAAGTGTTAAATAATATTTAAAACCAGCTGCTCGACATGCTCCTACTTTGATTTGATTCGTCATATACAGTTATGAACTAGGGATTTTTTGAACAAATATCATATATAATTTTAACATTAACATCTGATCTCCTTTTCAAATAAATTGTTGGGCGAATGAAAACAATGACAATGAAATCATCTTTCCTCGATTTCTGTATTTTTCTTCTACGACTGAACAACCGTTACCAGTCGGGTTTTAACGTAATAAAAGGTTTTCAAATGCTCTATCTATTCATTTACCAATCTTTCACAATTGAATATCATGTTTATGATTTTTTTTATTATGGGAGCACCATGAACAAATGATTCTATATACGAGTAGATTTTTTGGCACCGATATAGAATACACATACTGTGAAGAAGTACGTCCATTTCACAACTTTCATCTGTATCCAATTATTGAATAGCATCAAATTACTAGTATTATAGAAAGATTCGGTCTATCTCTTCGATTCTATACATTCAAACCAAGCTTTGAAAACCTGTCTGGCCGAAAGAATATCATTGACTTGGTAATAGTTTGACAGTTGAGGCTGCGGGGTATTATTTTTTGTTAAATAAACAAATAAATAAACAAATATTAACCACAGAATGTTTTTAATGAAAAATAGGCATGAAATTCAAAAGAAAAAAATTACAGTCTGCTTAGAGCTCGAACTTGAGCTAATCGAGTAGAATTAGGTCCAACACTTGAACTGATGCACCACCCCGGCCCTGATTTCAGTATAATTATTTTACATTTTTACTATTATAATTTTTTTGTAAAAACATTTTCTTTCCTTTTCTAATAAAATATTATTAAATATTAATTATTACTCTTTTTAATATATTAAACTGGTAATTTGCAAGAAGTTGTATTGGTTCGTTTAAAGTTAAAAGTTGTAATAGACCAATTAGTATTCGCAAAATTCCAATAAATCTCGTAATTTTATTATTATTCGATCGATCCTCATAAATATACATAAATATTATTAATTAATTTTCCCTTTCAATTCCTATAAGGAACATGGGGGGTCTCAACCTCAACCAACGGGTTTTGCGACATTTCGGTGACTATTTGTTTTCAGTGTATTATTAGTCAATTAATAGCACCTAGACCAGTTGAAAAAGGACCCAGTCAATCCTATCCGCCCAGGGATCGAACCCTTGACTCCGAAGAGGCAGCCGGATGCGTTAACACATCGGTCACGAGACAGATGGACATAAATATTACTATTAGTCATTTAGTTTAACTTTGTTGTGACGAATGATCTCTAATGGCAGTATACGCGGCTTCCACTATCTCTCTGCATTTGATTCCCGCTTTGCTTCAGTTGACTTTTGACGGGAAAGTGCCAATTATGCAGTTTGATTTTTTTTTCATTCGGCGATATTGCATTTATTTAATATTTGTAATCTTCAGTCTATTCCCAGCAGTAAATAAATTAACATCTAACTGTCCGCCGCTCGTTTAATTTTCACGCACACAGAATTTTTGACTAAATTAAATAAACCCCTTACCAGAAACCAATTAGAATTTCTCGATTGATGTGATCGAGAAAATCGGCGACTGTAAAGGTAACGTACTCTGGTGAACATTCTTGTGCGTAAGTTTATACATCAATATTTTTATTATACTTGAAAATGATGAAGGTCGTGAAAAAAGTCTGTCTTTAAATTCTATGATAAATGCAACATGGCCTGGTTAACCAGCACTTCCGTAAATACGATAAAATCCAAAATTGGATCAATCCAGAAAGAGAATTCGTAAATTGACAGAAAGACGCGGAAAAATAATAGTTAGCGATGGTTACAACTTTGAATATTAAATTGTTAAACATTTTTTCACAATAAAATATGTTTAAACTAATTGGTAGACCCAATATTTTAAGTAATTCTTTATAAGACGCAATAAGAGGCTTTTTAAAGATGATTAGATCATTTTCGATTTATTTACATTATTATTTTTATATCATAAATCGATCAATAATCTCAAACAGATCTACTGTATACAAATAACTCATGATCAAAGCTATATCTCACACAAATGCATGCATTCGTTTATTTATATTCCACTGATTTCATCAAATTCTGTGAATTTGTTTTAAAGTAAGGTATTTGATGAAATGATAATTTACCTACGCTACACCTCATTTTTATTTGTTGGCAAACAAGAAAGTTAAACAGTAAGAATAAACAAAATTCCTTTCCATTACAATTAATACATTGACCTTTATTGTTTTTCGAAATTGTTTTCTACTAATTTTATCCGTATTGAGTTCAAATGTTATAAAAACATAACATTTAGGTACAACAACATATTTTCTTATGAGTACATTGATATAAAAAATAATTTAATTTAAATTAAAGAATAATAACGTCAAATGAATTAAATACAATTCTGCAAAATATTATTTCATAAAAATTATTTAGATCTCTTTGTGAATATAAATATCTAAAAATTTATATTAAGTTTGTAATTACCATGCTTTTTAATGTAGATGTATTTATTATTAAGCTTTTCCGGTTTTCTTTTATTGAAATTAGAAAATTACCAAAATAAAAAAATTATCTTGGAAGTAAAGAGTTAAATATTTAAAATACAGTTTTTATAGATTCTAACGCTTTTTAAAGACAACTTGCCTTTAACCAAGAAATTTGTGGAGTAAATTTTTTCAATTACATAGTCAATAAACATGTAGTTTTGAATTTATACACATACTAATTCTATGAAAATTCTTTTGAAAAAAAATTCGTATTATAATATTTAAATTTAACTCGAGGAAGAGTTTTAATTTACGAACATACAAATTTATTCATTTATAAAAAATATAATTTATACTATAAATTCTCAAAAAATTCTGGTTCTTCCTGACTATTCTAATAGTATACTAAAGATAAATTAATAAAAGAACATATAAATATTTTAAATTTCTCAATACACTGATATAGTCGCATATGTCGTTAAAATATTTAAAGAAAATGATCTACTATACTTTATGTTATAATTTAAACCATCAGCCAAGGTTAAATAAGACCCAAACCATTTAATCTTTTTACGACATGTGTTCGGGGCCGGAGTAACGTAATCGTGTTTTCAAATCCCAGTAAAAGCAATGATTTTTTATTTTCAAATTCATTTGCTATTAACAACTAATAATAACAATTTGTGTTTGATATTTGTTTAAATACATTTATAAAATAATATCTCCGGCCTCAACATTCGAACAACTGGGGTCGTCAATATTATTTGATCGAATTCAGACAAATTTTCAAAGCTTGGATGAAATGCATAAAATCGAAGAGATAAACCGGATCTCTCTAATACTAGTAATTTGCTGCTGTTAATTGAACAAATACATATGAAAGATGTGAGAGGAATAGTCTTCTTTGTAGTGTATGTATTTTGTTTTTGTGGCAATAACCTGCCAATAACAGGCCCTATATAGAATCATCATAACAAATAATGATACGTAAAAACATGATATTCAAATGTCATTTGTAAAAGATTGGCAAATGAACAGAGAGAGCATTTGATAAACTATGATTTCGTAAAACCAAATGGTTAGACCTAAAACGGTAACCGTTGTTAAGTCGTAGAAGAAGAAGTAAAAATCTATTTATGTATAGGAAAATCCCCACGCTTAAATTTGTTCCTTTTCTTAATTACCTGCAGCAAACCTAAACCTTAGTTTTACAGTCAATGCCATGGCTAATGATAAACCCTTTCACAGTACCGAAAAGAAGTGCGATCAAATTGATACACTCCGAAATATTAATTAAAATATAAATCGAAAACACCCGTCGTAAAACGATGAAATGGAGTGTACATCATTTTAGTTTTAAAATTCTTTGGTACGTTTCTTATCAATGAACTATACTTTAGCTAATGACTTACTAAACAAAGTTATTAATAACAAGATTATTAATAATTAAGTTTACGAACTATTTATAATGAAATCAAATATTTATATTATCACCATTAATATATTAGTATTTGTTGCAGTTTGTGAATAATTCATAGGATGTTGAACTATCATATTCCTTCTCAATTCCAAAATCACGATAAATGATCTCAAAAACAAATATTAAATTAAATAGAACAACAACTAAAATTTAGAAAAATTATGGATATTATTGATAAAAGTGAGGTTGTGGCAAAAAAAACTATGATCGTTATAAAGAATATTATTTTATCTTAATCACGATCACACGTAATTGATTACACATAATTAATAAAATTAATATTGATTGCTTGTATTATCTACGCCTCCATAAAAGAATTATTTATAACATAATAATTGATTTTTTGGAACAACGTTCAAACAAAACATAGCTTAAATTGTTATTAAATATAGAGAAAACATATGGTTTGGAGTGTTCATTTAACGATGTGGGTTAAATTTAATTTCTCAATTAAATGAGCCATTAACATCAAAACCGAAAAATAATGAAACTTTAGTGCATAGGCACTTGAAACAGAGTGCAATGTATTCATTTATAAAACGGATTCGTGTCACAATGTCGTAAAATTATGCATGGATAAAAGCTTTGGAATTGCTAAACTATAAATAAATGAAGATAAATTCATTATTTTCATGTAGACTTTCATTCAAATTAAATTTGCTGTAATGGTCAATAGAACTTTAATTCTACTTTAAATTTACATAAAATGGATTGTTTGACTATGTCACTGGTTTATAGAGACTCTAAATATCTAAATATAATAAAATAAAACAATTGTGTTCAATTCCATGATTTGTTGTTTATTTCATTTGTATCAATAGCACATAATATCTCATTTCATTAAAAACGATGATGGTCAAAATGACATAAATCGAATTATTTTCTAATACCTTGAAGTGTCTATAAACGATAGCAAATACATAAAAAATATCAACAGATTTCAGTAATACATTAAATTTGAGCAGCTTAAATGCTCTTTTAAAGACCATAACTCTTTAAAATCAAATTGCATACTGTTGCAAAAATAATTGCTGACCTAATAACCTTAAATTTTTCCCCAGCCATCATAAAAATTGAGTTATTAACATTAATTACAAAAAACGTCCTAATTTATGGCAACATACTCTCCCAATTTTTGGCACATAACTTGATTGAATAAATGTTTGGCGAAACTAATTAAATTCGGTGCAGCAGAACATGAAATGAAATGATGCGTAAAACATTTGTCGATAAAGTTGAGAGCATGGGATGAGTTTTTGAACAGACTGCACAGCATATATAGTGCATACTGTGAACTATGGTTATGTCAGGATGATTGGGACAGACATTAAACAACTGTAAGTGGGACATAAAGTTTTGCGGATCAACAAGTGTTTGATTGTTTACTCTTTAATATGTATTCTGGAATTTAAAATGGGAAGCTGAGGGCGGAAGTGGCTACACAGCCATTGTTTGCGAACCAGATCCCAGTGCAGGCAGTCTCAATTTCAGACTCAGACACTTGCAGGAAATGAAGAAGAAGAGGAGAAGGACGAGGAGGAAAACTGTGATGAGGGAATAATAAATCGAGACGCATCAAGTGTGCTGAGATATCACATTTCGATAGTCGTCGTCGGGGAGGAAATTGTTGCGAATTTCAATTACGAAGGAAGTGATTCAGCGCGCCAAACAGATATGCTTGGTGCCAAATATGATTATGACACAAGCTGTTGCTCCACGACGATTTTCTCATAAAGCGACTGTTCTTTTTTTTGTTGTTGTTGAGGGGTTATGTTTATTACAATATCATCCACATATACGACAACGACAAGAGCCCCGTATTGAAATGAAAGAGGACTGTTGACACAGTGATTTTCGTTCTTGAAAACGACCTTGATCTGGTGGTATAGTGGCTAAGAGCCAGAAAACTAGTAAATGGCCTATAAGAGAAATCCTTTAATCAGCATGCTATTGTTTACCGAGCAGATTTCTCTATGACATTTGTCATTTTTCCTCCTTTTTCTCATCCTCCTGTCACAAATAAAAAACCACGTTCTATTCATCCCGATCGCTCTGTGTGTCGTTGGTGCTGTTTTGTGTCGGAACCGCACAGAGAAGAGGAGCTCACGGCAACGTGGTACGCAATCGCAATTATTCCATGACCTGCCTGTCTACATATAAATGTATATAAACATACCTATAAAACCATATAAATACAGACATAAACCCCACCGTTTTATAGAGGTTCTGTTTTGCAAAGATATTTCCCTTGTTGTGCTTTCTCTGGTTTTTCTTTCTTATTCACTTTTCTCCTCTTTTTCAGCTCTGTGGTGCTGTGTTGTGAAGCAGAGCGCGCGTCCGAGATTAGGGACTTTTCGCGTAGTCAGAGGAGCTTTATTCAATTGTATCGACAAAACTTTGGCGGATTAAATGCGAATTTAATGGGATTGTGAATACCAATTGGAAAGCATGGCTGTGATTTTCCAGTTCGGAATAGGCGTGGGAAAATGGCACAAATTGCAAATCGATTTTTGCCATTTCGTGTGAAATCTTATCTCCCTATATTCTAATGTTGCAATTTTATCTTTTCCCACCTGCCCACTCATAACTGCCTTCTGAATTGGATACGTCACGAAGAATTTTTTTTCTATTTGTCTGTTTTTTTTCTGTGCAAATTATTTACTGTTTTTTGGCATGGAAATAGTGACACGTAATATCATAAATCAATTGACGTCGATGAGGGGGTCAATGGAGGAAATTTGGCATACGATACTAGACTAAGGACACACAAAAATGAAACACGGCATACCAGTAGCCTTTGATGCTGCCCCCGTGATTCAGTGTCGATATATCAAAGGCGCACAAACACACTGCCAAAAAGGGCTTTCTCTCTCTCGCTCTCTCGTTTGCCCGAAAGCACACCAAGGTACAGTAGAATGTGTATCAATTGGTAAAAGTAAGTAAAAGGAAAATTGCCCACCAAGGCACCAACACTGAAGCACTGAACACTTTTGACAAATACACTTTCAAAGTTGCCGTTTCGAGTTGTGACGATATAAAGTTAATCTCCAATTTTTAATTATGAATTTTGCACTGTATCCTTTGAAATTCGGCGATTAGGCCGAGGTGGCAGAAGGGGGGTTGGGGACTGACTGAAATTTGCCGTGTCGTCCACATGCCTGGACCCATTTAAATCTGGCCCCAACTTTTTGCACATTTATTTTTCTGGTCGATTTTTTTTTTGGTGTTGGGCACCTTCTTTTGCCTCACACACGTCGCCTGTGTCTCGTCCAGTGGAGATGGTGGCTGCTGGAGAGCTGCTGGGTAATCATCGTGTGGCAGATGAAAAAAAACACAGTGTATTTTGCAGAGAAGAGAACCCTGGCTTGATTATTTTTTATATATTTAATTCCCAAAGACCGAGGAGCGAACGGAGGAGAATCATTTCACATTTCATTTGTTTAAACCATCAGATTCAGACATTTTAATTTAATCGTCGCGTTAAAAATCGCACATTAACCAAATTGTGTGCGAGGAGATAGAGAGTGAGAGCCAATGGGAAAGAAAGAGACCGAAACTGTTTAATTACTTTTGGAAGGTGTAGGAGAAATGGAGAAGATGAGTTGAACAAAAAACTCAATCAAAATCACTCTGGATAAAAATAATACACAACTTATTCAAATAACTATATACTTATGGCTCTTATTTGAATTGTAGATAAAACACATACATGGATTCGAGAACAAAACCACTTAATCACTGTTATCATTCACATTCTTTGGAGCATTGTAGTGCACTACTGGTATTCCATATTCCCCGTTTTGCTGGCTCGCTCGCACAAGAAATTGCTAATTATCTATCACTCTGCCATAATCAGAACCATTGTTCCACTGTTATTCATATTTCTTATACATTTCACTCGATATGAACAACTATTATACCTATATATATATACACGAATCACATATTCACTATTATTCTGTGCTTCACTATTTATTATTTGCTGCTGCTGCTTGCTGCTAAAGCTTTAATGCCTCCTTGTTTTTGTACACTGTACACTGGCATTGTTGTTGCCAACAGCAGCTCTAAGGGATGGATGGATGATGGTGCTGCTCCTGCTGCTGGAATTCTCCCCTGTCTCTGTATTGGTCTACACTCTACGCTTGTTGTTGCTGGTCCTGCTGTTGGGCTTTGATAATATTCAGTGGCTGTGGAGAGACTTTGCGCAGACCCGCTCTGAGCATCCGTTCGCGCCAAAGTTCCATTTTGCACTGGTTTGGTTTATTTCGGGCCTTACCACTGCCACACAGCCTGCAAGTATTATTTCCCAACATATACACACACTCGGAGAGAACAGCAAGACAAGTACACACAAAACCACCTCCTCTTCAAGTATGTGTCCATGTTTCTTTTGCCAATTTTGGCGGATATTTTGTGATATAATGCGTGCCTCACAGACAGACATACAGTCCTGGATTAAAATGTAAAATAGAGTCTGGTGACAAACACAGTCAAAGGCATGCTTGAAATCTACAATTGGAATTTTTCTGGAGGTATTCTCGCTCTGCTCTCGGCCCACATTTATCGCTCGGCATTTTGATTAAGGAATTAAATTTAATTTCACACCGGGATGAGAGGAGAAAAAATTAACCATTCAAGAATGGCGTAGGCATACTTTAATTACATTTATATTAGAACCACTTTATCTAATTATTATCTCCAAACTCATTAAAACTACACTTTTTGCCAAGCAGGTTTCACCACACACACCAGGCGCCCACCTCCGTCCTCTCCTCAGCCATATTTCACTTATTGTACAATTTATTATGGGAATGTGCCTTTGATATCATAACCCAACATTATACCACTTGATATATGTCTGTCAATTTCAATGCTGTAACATGTGCGCCCGACACTGAATCTACATATAACCAAGCTGCCAGGCACTGTCACCAAATAAAAGTGAACACTCCTCCGTTTCATTGACTATTTTCCAAACAGATTGCTCTGCGATATGTTCTGGGGTTATTGGCGTGTTCAAATTTTGAAAGACTTTCGGGTTGAATTCTTTTAAAGTGCTTAAGAATGTAAAATACTTTATTGATATTTTTTCATTTAAATTTATTATATTATCTTCATATGTAATAAAAGTCAAATTTAAGGCTTTTATATATAAGAGTTTTGCAATTCCCTTTTTTACTATTTTATGTATTTTTGTTACATAAAATTGATATTGCTTTACTAATATTTGCTGATGGGCTGGTATAGTTTAGATGGTTAATTTACTTTACAGAGAATTCCACTGGATCGTCCCAAGTTGGGTTCTTGTAAAATCTGTGATTTTTATCTCTTAATATTCATTATTCATTTCCAATAAAACATTCTGTTTTTAATATTGTATAAATGCACATACAAAATAACCTTGGGCCGAAACTATCGAATAACTTAAAAACATGTACAGTCATTGAAAAAATATTAGGATCCATCTGCTAGAATTGGTCTGCCATTGAAAAATGGATACTGAAATTAGATGATTTTAATTTAGTTACCTGTTAAAGCGTGGGCCCTATACAGAAAACGGGAACATGACATACAGGAAAGAGACCAGTTGACAGACCCAGGAAACTGTACGAGGCAGCAGATCGACTTCAAGGAGTACACGATTGAAAAGAAGTGGCCGTCAACAGACAGCTATAGAGTAACATGATTACAAAAGCAAAGGGCCGCATCGACCCATAGTTTACCTATGTGTCGATGCGGCCCTTTGCCTTTGTAATCATTTTACTCTATAGCTGTCTGTACTGATACTATACAGAATCATTTGTTCTTGATACATCATAACAAATAATGATTTGGAGACTCACTATTTAATTGACAATCGTGAACAATTGGCCAATGAGCCATTTAAATACTCAACCACTTGATTAATGCGACAGACATTAAGAAAAACAAAAAGAAACCATGAAAGTGACTTCAAGTCCTTACTGTAGTAAACAGTGAAATATGACATAACTGAACTTTTAAAGAAAAAGTGTAATCTGATCACTCTTTTAAACTAGTGATCATATGAAACGGTTATAAAAAGTATTTCCTATATTGAGTAAAATATATGTTTGTGAAGAAAAGATAAAACATGCAAACCAATCATCTTAATTTTTAAAAAGGACCTAGAATAAAAATTTCTTATATGGGGTATAAGGACAAATTTAATGATTTTGCATAAGTAATTTTGTGTTAATTTGATAATAGTTATTTAAACAACGTGTAGGAAAAATGAACCATAATTAAACTCGAGTAGAGTTCAAGAAAACGAATGATATGAGTTTTCTAATTCTAATAGATACGAGTGTTTATGTGTTTTTCTAACCTGTTTTTTACAATATTTTATACAATTCGCATATTATTGGCTATTTTTCCGCGAAATATGAAGTAAAGAATAAGAAGACAACACAGTACTAAATTAAGTTCTAAACACCTACAATTAAGGGAAGTACTTGTCAAGCGAATAGAATTTTTGGTCTCAATTTTTCAAAATATTACGACAACCTTGCACCATGCACTATATCACTGATATGCCCGTGATACCACTCATCATTTAAACCACATTAAAAGGTCATAATCAACATTTAAGAAGAACTTTACTTTTTGTTATTTAATGTGAAAAAATTTAAATTGATTAATAAATCATGGCCTACTTTATTATAAAGACATGAAAAATGTTAAAATATATTTTCATTCTACGCTACTAAGATTAAAAATTATAATTTTTAGTACGTGAATTTTGGCACAAAGTACTAATTTCGTGTATTTACACGATTTGTAATTTTCTACGGGTATTGAATTATACTTTATTCAATACTGTACGTTTATAAAACAATTTATAGAAGAAGCATTGCCTACTAAAATGTAAGTATTTTTCAATAGAATTGTGTAAATAATGTAAAGAGTGTTATATAAAACACAGTTAATAAATATTATAAAACACTGATCGTCTTTAAAACCACTTACTATGCTCTATATATTTAATACTTAATAAAACCTTACTTGTAGACTTTATAGCATAAAAACTATTTGATACGGTATAATAAAAGCCAAATTGATGTCTTATAAAAGTAGAACCAACTTCTCCTATAAATAAATATAAGAATATTAGAATGTGAACATTACATGTGTGAAAGACATTCACTGGAGTTTGCCTTATTGAACTTGATTGTCTAATTTTCAGACTCTGTCGTTTTATTACTTATTGGCACGTTCAAGGCATCGCATTTTTATTTGTAAATCAGGATTATGGCAGTGATTTATATTTATGAGGTAAACTTGAACAAAGCTTTTTATTGCTCTATCGTAAAATCATTATATTCAAGAATTTGCTAGATTGAAATCAAGACGGTCTCCATTTCAAGAAATAAACG
>JXOV01003178.1:2259-14479 GCA_001014945.1 Clogmia albipunctata
AAATAAATAAAAAATTATTTATTTGCAAATTATCTTGAATTATATTTGTACTTAGGATATACATTAGTAACAATGGATCCAGTGAACTGAAAAAAGTTAATTTTGGCAATCGCAAAAATAAAACAATAGGCTGATTAGATTAAATGTTGTTCTGGTCCGTGTAAGTCTTGCATAAAGTATTTTTTGCACTTCCGTATCAAAACATACGATCTTCGATATCCATTTGAGTTTCGTAATGTTTCACAAAATTTACAAGACGAAACGGCCTTGTTACTTCTTACTAACTATACTAATAATTTTCTGTTTTTTCCAGATTCAAACAATTTCTGGGTCGAGCAACGAGCCTTTTGAACCTGAAACGCCGGGTTGCTGCCAATCATGTTTAGAGCGATTTTTATGCTGTAAGCCAAAGAACAAGATCAGCAGCAAACGGGGTTCGAACGCGTTAAGCTACGAGTATGAGAAGAAGAAATGCTGTTTCTGCATCCCGTATCAGAAGAAGCGAAGAAGATCGGACGCCTGGTCAGACAGTCAACACATTAGCCACATAAGCGGAAACACTCCAACCAGTTGTTGTTCTCGGTTCTGGCAAACGCTGTGCTGTTGCTTTTGTCGCAAGAAGAAATCCGAACCAGACACCAGAAGGACCAGTTTGAACAGCAAAAAGCCTCCAAGCGACGTAAATGATTTCGTTTTTAATCCTCTTCTCAAAATAATATTTTTTAAACTTCTATTACAGGATAAGGATAAGAAAAAGTTGGACCATTGCTTGGTGGAGCACAATTCCATGATGAAGGGCGCGATTCCAGCGATGCACGTTTGTTTGGCCTGGTTCTGCCTCATTTGCAATATTCTAATTCCTGGACTGGGAACGATCCTCTCTGGCTGGTTCTGCATTTGCTTCGGAAAGCCCAGATTTTCTCCAATTGACGGGGCAAAGCCCAGGATTGGATCGTTGGTTATCAACATGATTGTCGGGGTGGCCCAAGCGTTTTGCGTCATTTTCTGTCTCGTCGGCTGGGGATGGTCCATTTGGTGGGGAATGATCATGCTTAAAACAGCTAGTAAGTAATCATTTATTTATTTATCACACTCAGTGAAAATTTTGAATTTTTATTACACTAGTGAAAAAAATGTCATAAACTGTCCAACAAATTTGTCTCAACGTTAAAATTTATTCACCATTGTTGTCCTTAAACTACACAAAGTATTGGTCTCGGCAATGCCATACGGCCGTGATTATGTTGCAAATTAATTAACAATTCCTGTTTTAAAATTTTAATATTTACCGTTTCAACAGCCATCTGCATATAATTTGAATGTTTTTGTTCGATTTTTGGCACATTACGTAAATATCAGAGATAAATCTGCTTCTGTAATGTAAGAAAATTATAGTAATAGCCTCATATTACGTTAAATAAAAATTTATTTTACATAAATTCAAGTTCCGTGTTCTATGCTACAATAAAATAAGCATTTTCCTTATGACAAAGAAATTAAGAGAAAAAAACTATATTAGTTTGAATTCCACCCGTTAACGGTAACTGTACAAATTAAGATTTCACTTGAAACATTTTTCTTGTAAATAATGAAATTTAATGTGAAATTGTAAAAATTTCACTACTCATGAGTGGAGTGCAAAAAACGTTATATCATGCTCGGGTGTAAAGTCCTATTTTTTTACTTTACACTCTTGTAGCACACATAACTATTTNGTACAAATTAAGATTTCACTTGAAACATTTTTCTTGTAAATAATGAAATTTAATGTGAAATTGTAAAAATTTCACTACTCATGAGTGGAGTGCAAAAAACGTTATATCATGCTCGGGTGTAAAGTCCTATTTTTTTACTTTACACTCTTGTAGCACACATAACTATTTGCATTTTCGTAAGGAAAGATTAGCTTTTCGACATCGATTCAGGTTTAATAATCCGAAAAAAAATTACTTAGCTTTATGTCTATTTTAAAGGAAATTCAAGCTCAAGCGTCAAATGTGGAAACAATGAAAAACTCGGCAAACGACTCATATTCACACTCGTTTACTAGTTACAAAATGGCCTATAGGGGAGGAAGAGTCAATAAGTAATCAAAATTCAAGCCGTATGACGCTGTTATTACAAAATGAATATATATTTGTTTAGAACATTCCTCTAGATCAGAGGTTGCAAAACTGTGCGCCGTGGCGCCCTGGAAAATCTGTAGGGACGCCGCGAGACTTTTCGCCATCCAACTTATGAACAACGTATTTTTTTTCACTCGGCTGTTTTCGATATGTCGAATATTATGATGTCAGAAATAAAGATAAAAACTATTATTATAGTACAATTTGTAGCTGACAATATTATTGTTGAAGAGCTATTATTTTGCAAATGCATTACCGAGATATTTTTGTGATTCGGGACAAATTTATTGTAGAAAANAACGTATTTTTTTTCACTCGGCTGTTTTCGATATGTCGAATATTATGATGTCAGAAATAAAGATAAAAACTATTATTATAGTACAATTTGTAGCTGACAATATTATTGTTGAAGAGCTATTATTTTGCAAATGCATTACCGAGATATTTTTGTGATTCGGGACAAATTTATTGTAGAAAATAGTTTGGATTTAAAAAATTATATCGGTACAGTACAAGTTCTTATTCGTGAAACCTTACTGAATGCTATGTGGACTCATTGTCACAGATATAGGAACAGAATATACGACCTTGCTGTTTACAGGAATTCACGATATGTTTCATGTAGAATTTTCTTATTTTAAGCGTTTAAATGCGAAATATTTTCCTCAACCAGATTTTTTTTATATAAAACTACGTGCTTTATATTTGAGAAAATTTAAAATATGAATATGTTTTTGCAAGGAAACAGCAAGCACATTCCGGTTGTTTGACAAGAGCTAACGGTTTTTTTTCACAAAACACCGAATGGTTTTCAAAATTCGTTAAAAATATTAATATCGAAAAATAACATGGATACTTTCCAGGCACAGGCACCCGAAGTCCCAGTATAAAATTCCGATTTCATGGAGTTTTGGTTATCGATTTAAAAGTAGTAACTAAATTTCAATCTCTACAAATTGGAAGAGTTTTCATTGCTTTTCATACCTTTAATTTTTGTAAAACTGGACTCAGTTGTATCTATAATTACGAAAAAACTTCGCTCAAGGATAAAAAGTTAGCAAAATATGGAAGTTGTAGTTTTACGATTTATTACCCGCTTTGAAAGGAATAACCAAGCTCATTCACATTGATTTTCCTCTGTCGCTATATTTGTTCCAATCTACATCTATCTTAACTTATCTTATTATTGGTACCCAATTTTTCCAATAGTAGCTTTATCATATAGGGGCGTCGTGACAAAATTTTACCTTGACAAGGGCGCCGCGGACCTCAAAAGTTTGGAAACTCCTGCTCTAGACCATTAATGTCAAAATTTGTGGCCAAATCGGAAATCTGAAAGCAAGCATTTGTGAAATAAAGAACAAGTGTTATCTTTCGTTGATTCGATTCCTGATTTTGGACGAGAAATCACAGAACAAAATCAAAAAATTGTTAGGTTTCTGTTTAAGGGTTTAGGGTTGTTATTTGATGGTGGCTATCAAAATTGATCTAATAAGTTTTATCGTGGTAACTGATATGATTATCTAAATGTAATAAAAGTATTAAGGGTTATCCCAGACTTGTTGCTGAAAGGTGCAGACGAAATAGATTATAGAAATGACTGGTTTAACTGTCTCAATAACAATTTAATATTAATAATGATGAACTAAACAAGCGGTTGACAATAATGAAAGTATTTACAAATAATAATTATCATATTAGGTTGGGTCGTAACAGTAACATGTTGACCTTTGTTGAGTCAAATACTTGTGCCTTGAAAAAGTCTCTCAAAGAGGGATAAGTTAAATAATGGCAGACCTGGTCCTTTAAATATAATAGCTAATATAATAAGCATCTAAAGACCCTGCCTAGATCTTATCCTGGATAAATATTAGGAATGTGAAATCTGTCCGCGCAAGGCATGCCGCGATTTCTCAATTTTGTAACAAGCATCACAATAAGGCTAATTCATAGCAATGCTTAGTCACAATCTAAATGTCTTTTTTCCTTTATATCGAGATTATTGACAAACCACTTGTACCGTTAGATACTTACTTAAGTGCATGAAAAGTCGACCAGTCGACTGCAACCGGCTCATGTGTTCCTTAGCAGAAAAATACTGCTTTATTGCCCGAAAACGTTATGTATACAAGTTACGGCGATTCGCAAGAAATGATCGACGTCGTCTACATAAGGATAAAAGGACTTATTCGACTCCTAATAAGAGAGTAGTTTTATACTTTTTGCGAAGAAAAAAAAAACGTTTATTCTTCTCTCGTTGCGAAAGCCAAAATGGTCGAATTAGAGTACGAACTGATGTACCATTTTCTATATTCTCTATACATGGTCCATTACGACTACTTTCAGCATTTAAACTTTAAATAAAAAGATTCAAAAAACCTTATAGCTGTTTCTAAAGACCCGCCCTTATACTATTCGTACACTCTTTTACCACTTCTAATTATTTTTTATTTTAATACTTCAATGTCATTTGTCAGGACTTTGGGTTCAATGAGTTTGTCTGTAATAAAAAATGTTTTCTGCACTGAACAAAATTTTATGAATTAAGCTGAATTATGTACTTATATACAAAAACTTTTAATTTCTCTTTCAGAAAAATACAAGAAGATTAGAAAAGCAGAAGAGATAACTGCCGCTGTTAACGCTGGTAAGGCCATTGAACTTCCGAAGAAGAAGCGGAGAGCAAAGGCAGCAGCCAAAGCCCACAAGAATAAGGACGTGGAGGCGGGAATCACTTAAGTACTCCGTAATGGGCTGTAAATAAAGTGCACTTATTTTAAAAATCACCCTTTACAACTGACGCGATCTGCTTTTGGGTCGCGCCAGTTTTTAGGAACCTGATAATTTTGTGAATTCCTGAATTAAGGATACCTACGATAAGCAAATTCCTTTAATAACCAATATTTATGTAGAAGGTTGACTAATGTAAATAAATTTTATTAATAGATTTTAATCAATGTGTTTTATTTTAAAAAAATGACTTGTTTAAAAATTTGTTTAATCAAATGTTTAACAAAGTTTATTTAACTATCCAAATGAAGTGTTAATGAATATCTTTCAAGCTTCTAATGACTTGAGTGTAGTTTTATTCAGTTACAGGTAATGAAATATTGCTAAATACTAGAATTATACAGATTTAAATAGGACAAGAAAAAGTTTTGTTGCCAATATATTTTTTGCAAATAATAATTTTTATTACAATTATAATTATTAATAGCATCAATTGCAGTATTGATTTGTGCTTTTGTATGGCGTGATATGTTAGGTTTGAACCACACTAGGGGTTATAACTCACAATAAGCTTCTCTATTATCGATTATTGGTCTTACGACGTCGATTACCAACCTCCCCAGTCCCCTGTCCTTCTTATTCTCCCGGATCGAGGTTTAGCAGAACTACTATTACTTTGAGGATAGGATTGGAATTGTTGTCCGGTTGTCCGATCAGGAATTGTATGAATGTCTTATTTTGATATTTTTAATAAGGGTCAACAGCATGGGGCACTTAGAGCGCGGAAGTGCAATTTCGAACACACATCCTTCTTCAAAAGAGAAAGCAAAGAGAAGTGGAAACCTTTCTCTTTAAAGGGTAATCACCCACACTTCTTGGTTGCGAAATGAAATTTACCTTTGCTAAATAGTGATTAATTGCCGAGCGCTGGTATAATAATACTCACAAATCTTGCGGATGTCCCTCTTTTAAAAAAGAGTATGTAAAGCGCAGAGCCCACTAAATTTTATAATGGCCGTTTTTTTTGTGCAAAGGGTCGTTCTCTTAACCCCGGTTTTAACCATAAATCCTTAAAGTTCATGGATGACGCATATACACTTCTTCTCAGGAGCGACGGTTGGAGCTGATTGTTTTAGTCCCTACCCTGTTCTTTACACTTACTCCCAGATATTTCGTGGTTTACCAATTATTTCTTGGTAATTACTATTAATATGGGTGCTATTTGTGTTTTCCAAAATTTTAAATTGTACTGTTTTTTACGAAGAAACAATCAACAAAAAATTCTCACTTTCTAAATTACTTCTAATCAAAACTAATTTAACATGTAAATTTTTGGTTTTTGACAACTTGTTAATTAAAGAATAAAATTAAATACTTTAAACCATGACTTGTAAAACGTTTGTTGACTGGTATTTGTAAAAGGAACAAATTTAATGAATATTTGGGAAATTTAATTTAATAGGTTTTTTATGATAAGCAAAAAAAATATTATGAAAAGATTATTCAAAATTTGGCTCAAAAAGCACTTGTGCGTAAAAGTAAAACTTTTTCTTAATCATATGATCTAGATCACTGATGGGCAAACTTTTTAAAGGGAGGGCCAAATAAAATACCAAACTATTTAAGCTGACCGGAAAAAAATACGAACATATGTTATAAATGACAAACTAAATATTTGATTTCTATATTCTTCACGGATTTTTTATTACCGTAGAGAAAAAAGGAAATCATAATCTTGTACAAGTTTGATTCAAAGTTAAAATTCTGGGGCCATTTGAACGATAAATTGCACATTTTTTAATCCGTATCGTTATTGCTCAGGTAAACGTACGAGTTGCTCATCATCGCAGATCATCGTTCACCTTCGCCTCCGTTGTGAAGAAACCTTCGATGCGTAAGGTTGTAGCTTTTAATTTTTAAAGGCTCGCGCTCTCCCTCGTACTCTTGTTCATTAATCTTTGCTTATTTTGAAAAATAAATTTATCATCGTTTGGAAAACTCAATGTTTTATTAATTAAATTCAGCTACCAAATATGATTATATATTTTATGTACTAAGTTTGAAGAAAAATAAAATTGCAAAAGATAATGAATAAAAATGAAAGAAAACCCTTTAATACTGGTATTTGAAACTTGTTTATTTAAATATAGTTATTACAAAAATCAATCAATCAACGTAGATCATTTGGTTGGTTCTGGAAACGACGTGTAGAACTGACGAAAGCTTGTAGCGGACGGATTAGCGGAATTGCAACAAAAGAGGTGAAAAATCGAGAAACGGAAAACGTGTAAAAAGAAGCACAGAGTTGACGATTCTTAACATTTATTTGAGTAATTTGATTACATCAAAGTACACCGTGATTCACATAGTTGTTGCTTTTTGTTTTTTTTTAAACAGGAGTTAGACTTAGAATCCTACAACTCACAATTGCCCAAACCGTGATCAACAACAACTGGACAAAAATGAAAGAAGAAACAATAGCTTTTGTCCACCCGAATTGCAATTACAATAGTTAAAATAAAGGTAATAATGGATTAATAACCTCTAAATAAGCTCCCTATAAAAGTACATTTCAATGTTCACATTTAAACGAATGAATCCATAACTGAGGCTTGCTAAACACAAGCGCGCGCGTCTCTAGCTTAAAATTAAATCAAATTCAAGCGACTTTTGATCATGTTGCAGTCCAGCAGTTAGGCAAATTCATATTCAATGGCACACAACTTTCTAAATTCATTCAATGATAATCATTTTTACTCTCTCATCTCAATTGCTGATCCTAAGCCCATCAGCGCGCATTTACCTCGACTATAACCGACTATTATCTTCCTTTTATTTAGTTTTAGCTTTGTGATCATAAGAAAGGTTCCGATTCTCAATATCTTGCTTTATTCAAATTGTCGGCTGCTTTTTTTTTGAGGTTATGATCAAACAACACAGTTAATTTAAATATATATTATCTTTGGTTAAAATTGACAATCCTTAAATCTTACAGGATATATCTCCCATTACATATGATCTTGGTCAAATATTGCCCGCACTTAACTGTGCCCACCCTACGAACGCTTTCCATTAATACCATTTTCTTCTGTCAAATGTTTATCAGTTTTTAGTAATATTTTTTTTTAATTCACATTTCACTGAATGCTTGTATATAGTTCTTGTATTAGTAAATTTATCGACATGTATAAAATAAATACGATACAGTACAAAGTAATAAAATCTAGACTAATATTAAAGATGTAGAACAATCTCTCCTCTACAAAATAAATAAATGAGACCTAACTTAGTAGACTGGGGAATTATCGTAATCGAAATGTGTGGTTGATTGGATTTCTCCTCTTCTTCTTCGCCTTCTTGCTCCGTTCTTCTTCTTCTTTTTGTGTACAAAAATATCAATGGACGTGTTCCAGTTCATAATATGTAGTCGCAATAGCTCCTTCTCCTCCCTCCTCTTCACTGAATCACACATTTATCCTTCGGATTTATATCAACATTTTCCAGCTTCTTCTCGATTTCGTCGTCGTCTTCAATTCTGTAAAAAAAATAATTAGAAAAAAAGATTAAATTAGATTACTAAACAAGAATTTAAACCATTAATTTAAATAAAATTTATACAATTCTACTAAAAAAACTTTATATTTAGTAACCAATGCTTCATCTATTAGTCCCTCATAATTACACACTGTTTAATTATAAATTATTCAATACCCGCAGTCAAACACAAATCGTGTAAGTAAAAAAAAAGTAGTATCTTAATTCAACTACAGTAGAATAAATAAATATTTCCCACAACATTCCGGTATGGAACTAGGGGTAGTCTCAACTTCAACCAATGGGTGTTAGACTTTCCATGACTATTTCTTTTTAGTGTTTTATTAGTCAATTAATAACACGTAGACCGGTTGAAAAAGGATCTAGTCAATCCTACCCGCCCAGGGATCGAACTCACGGCCTGCCGAGGAGGCAGACGAGAGTGTTACCACTTCGTCTATGGGGCGGGCATTCAACTACAGTAGAGTCTATCCGAGATATGATGATGGGGTACATTCTTATAATCGAAAACTCGAATAGCACGGAATTTTAATTGGTTTTTAAAAGTAAACTATTGATTTTTAGTAACTAAGAAAAAAACAAAGCACGTTGAGGCAAGTTCACGCATGTATGAATTTGGTTCTATCAGTATCATCCGAGCGTACACCTCGAATACTGCGCCTTCACATGAGACTAGTGAATCGGATAACACGTAGGGACTGATAATAGTCGGATAGTCCCGTTTATCCGAGCCCTATTATCTACTGTACAAAAAATTATAATTTTAGATCTTATTAGCTTATAACGAAAATATATTTTGCCATTTTCCAAGCAACATTGAAAAAATGAGACCGAAAGTGCTATTCGTACGACGTCTACTTTCTTTAATTGTATGTATTTAGACCTCAATTTAGTACCGAGATGTGTTTTGTTCTTTACTTCATATTTTGTAAATAAATAGCGAATTGTATAAAATTTTGAAAATAACTGTTTAAAGAAAACATAATCAAATACTTGTATCTTTTAGAAAACTCATTTCGTTCGTTTTTTACAATTTTACTAGTATTTAATTATGGTTAATTTGTTAGTTTCAATAAATATTAAACTTCCAAATAAAGTTGAATTAAAAATATTGAATTTATCATCAAATTAAAAACTTTTCTAAATTATTTAAAATTTTAAAAAAAAAGTTTAACTTTTATACCAGGTGTGTAATTATGAAACCGGAATTTGCACAATAACACGAATTTCATTCAGTAGCATTAGTTTATTAAAGATAAACGTGTCGTCTTTTGCGCCAACAAATTACGGTTCGCAGTAACTTTGCAATATTATTGAGCAAAAACATAGCAACCGAAAATCATGAAATTTGGTTAGAAGTTTATGGTGATCTATCCAAGCAACTAAGCCAGGAGTGGTTTCCATATTTTTAAAGTGATGATTTTTCACTTGAAAGACAAGGAGAAAAAATGGAAAATTTGTTTTGAAGCGTTCCTCGATCAAATGCGTCATAAATGCAAGAACTTGTAGGTAAAAGGATTTGGAAACATTGACCAAACCATTTCTCATCATATAAAGGCAAAGTAAATGATCCGAACGTAAACTATTGGGTATTTTATGAATTTAAGCCGTAAAAATTCAACAACATTTTTAGGTAACATTTTGCGGGATCCTTAAAAACACCCAGAACCGATCAAATGGAAAGTCCTTTTCTTGCGGTTGTACTCCCTATATATTACACCTTCGGATTACCACTTGTTTAGATAAATGCAACTTGACGTGGCTGACCAGCACTTCACCAATTTCGAAGAAGGTAGAAAATGGCTCAATGAATGGTTTTCTTCAAGGGACAACCACTTTTTTTTGGCACGGAATTCATAAAATGCCAGAAAGATGCAGAAGAGTAGTGGCTAGCGACTGACAATACTTTGAAAAAGTTTCTTTGTATCATATCATTACAATAAANTCACCAATTTCGAAGAAGGTAGAAAATGGCTCAATGAATGGTTTTCTTCAAGGGACAACCACTTTTTTTTGGCACGGAATTCATAAAATGCCAGAAAGATGCAGAAGAGTAGTGGCTAGCGACTGACAATACTTTGAAAAAGTTTCTTTGTATCATATCATTACAATAAACCTCTTTTTTCCTTACAAAAATTCCGTTTTCATAATTACACACCTGGTCAATACATGTAAATTAAATAAAAAATCGGCAACAAATTAAAGTTTTCAAACTCATAACTAAATAATACTTATTAGTCCTCTTTGCTATCATTATTAGATTAAATTATTAAAATTTCAACTGAACTCAAGTTATTTTTTGATAAAACCACCATCCCATTTAATAAAAAAAACAACTTACGCTTGCTCCTGAGAATGTAAACTCTGGACGAGTTCATTGCGTTTGTCAACAATCGACACGAGCTCTTCGAGTAGAAGCGCCTCTCTCTCCCTCTGGGACTCTGACTTTCGCCAATCCTCCACGGACAAGGCGGCCCTCAGTTCCCGATTCAGCAGCTCGTATTTACGCTCCAGATTGTTCTCTTGCTCCCTGGCCAAACAAATAATCTCATTAATAAAAACTTATCTCGACAACAAACCGAAACCACTCAGTCCTCCAACCAACTTACAAAATATTGAGCTGCATCTGCCGCCTTATTAAAGCATTCTTCTTGTTGACTAGTGTAAACCATTGCGATAATAACTGCTCCTCGGTCTCCTCAGAGTCTGGAAATGGGCCAATTGGAATTAGTTACGAGCTGTGAATTTCTTTGGTCAGGGTTGTCCCATAAGTATCTTTCAAATTTTTTCATTAATTTTAAAGACTGGATTTTCTTAGTTGAATACTTAGTGAATTAATTGTAGAAATTTAAATATTTCGAGTACAGTATATTGAAACATACAAAGTTCATATAAATAATTGAAATATTCAGAAGTGGGATAGATAATCTAGGACCACATTTGATTCGACATCACTTGAGAATAGTTTGACAGATTTTGTTAATTTCTGTGTAGAATTATTTTTTCCCGGCTTCGGAAGAATAAAGGAGTATTAAAAACGATAAAATAATATTTTAAAATAAAATACTTTGATTTTGTTCTTTCATTCAGTTGTCAACGTCAATTAACAAAGATATAACACAGTTTAACAGTCACAACATTTGTCAAAATATTGCTTCAATATTGGTTTAATTATTCTCAGTGTATTTGTTAAAACCAACAAATGGCTTAAATTTCCTCGCAAAAGGCTTTTCAAGTGAAATTAATTACTTAAATAACATAATAATCTACAATTTAAATGATGAATATTTGATGATTCTAAGGCGGAACGACGTTCGACGGGTCAGCTAGTAAACAATAAAAACTCGAAAGTTGTTCGACCTGTTCCTTTTCTTCACGATTCCTCATTAAAAAAGAGCTGATTTTGTACCCTCGTATCACTAATCATTATATGTAATATAATGAAATATGAGGAAATTGAAAACAGTGGCATGAAATTTTTTCACCAAATTCTTTTTGCAAATATAATAACTTTGTTTAAAAAAATTGAACATTTTTGTTTAATTCCAATAATTTATATATATCGTATTAATTTCACAAGTTTACGCAATGGTGGGTTAGGTAGTGGAACATTTTGCCGCTCGAGTTTCAAATTTGGTAAGTACTACGTTTTGTGCAATTCTCATAAAAAATATGAAAAACAAAAACAATATTCTACTTGTAATTTTAATAATAGTTTTGTGTTTTAATTGCTATAATTTAGAATGGTATCCACAATAGTTTTGTATTCAACTAGGTCGATAAGATAAGTCATTATTAAACACAAGGGT
>JXOV01003183.1:4266-15897 GCA_001014945.1 Clogmia albipunctata
CTGATTTCGAAAAATGAGAAAATAGTATAAATTTTTTTTAATTCAAATGAAAAAATGATGGCTATCGAAAACTGTGCTCATTATGTATTGTTCGTGATAATATGGGCACAATAACACAGCTATTAAAGTCAGAGTTACGGGTAATATTTCTGGCATAACCAATATTAAATTAAAAAATTAAAATTTAATTGCTTATAAACTGCCAGGCTCGAGTCAATCGACTCAAAAATATCTGCCAAATTTTTATATGAAACAACCAAATTGAGCAAATTGATTATTATCTTTAGTGCCAAAATGACTAGACTCCAGCAGTGTAATTTCAAAAATATCACACTGTATTTTAAAATATACTTGTTATATATTTTTGCAGATAAAAAATTAAATTCTTTTACGGAAATTTTTATATATTTGGTTTTATTGTAAAAATAATTTATTTCATATTTAAGTCAATATACGAATATTCTATGTTTTATACGTTATNTCCAGCAGTGTAATTTCAAAACTATCACACTGTATTTTAAAATATACTTGTTATATATTTTTGCAGATAAAAAATTAAATTCTTTTACGGAAATTTTTATATATTTGGTTTTATTGTAAAAATAATTTATTTCATATTTAAGTCAATATACGAATATTCTATGTTTTATACGTTATGAGTAAGGAATTTGTCGAAATTGACATCAGCATCCTCGAATGTGAGCCCTTAGAAAACCACATCAGTGAAATCTACATTTCTAACATCCCTAGTTACTCGTATGAGTGCTCAAATTTTATTTTATTTATTATCAAAATTTATGGAAACATCATTGTGATAAATTAAACTTAAAAACAAACAAATATAAAATATACTACATTAGTAAGTTATGTTATATCTGAGTTGATATCAAGTAAATATCGTAAATATTAAAAGAATTCGATTATTCGTCCATAATCCATTTTCGAATAAGTGTTTTGGGTGTCCCTATTAAGAACTAATAAAGCAGTCAATTTGTAATTCAATCCACACCACATCACGAGCGTCGAATCGTGATCCTAATTGATCGGCCAGATGATGCAAGCCGAACCCCAATAAAGAAATCCAGATTTTGCCCACTTTTTCCCTTTCCTAATCGCTTTTCTAATACACTTTATTTCTCTTACCATTTCTGACTTTCACACACTCCTTATTACTTTTATTATCACTCAAGATTGCGGAGACACTGAACTTTAGCACTGGCTTTGTCGCTTCCTTGATGATTGTCTCCTTTTCATCATCACAGTTTGGATTATTCGCATTGTACTCATTACAACCGCACTTTTCGCACCGAAACTGCTTAATACTATCACTAACGTTTTTATTACTTTTCAACTGATAATGACCACACTTGGCACAGCGCAGTTCGTCCAGGAGACTTCGTTTGGAGCTCCGGATCATGGTATAGGTCCTAATCAGTTCCTCGGAAACGTGTTCATCGTTGGCCGAAATGTGGTGATGGTTTTGGTCTGCCAAGTGCTCGTTGTTGTTATTGTTGTGGTGATAGTCCAGTAGAGAGTCCTTGATATCCGAGCTAGAGTCCTCCGACTCATTATCCGAAGACATACTGCCGTGTTCGACCTCGTTTAGAATATTTTCCACCATAAAAGCCGACATTATTTATTCAAATATTCCCTGATTGTATGTTATTCTTCCTTGATAACAAATTCCGAATAATTATAAAAATGACCACATTTTGATAATGTCAAAACATAATTTAAAAAAAATGGTGAGAGAGAAAGAGTATCCTTTTCGGGAGAGACGCGCGACTAGCCAGGACGAAATCCTTGCTGGGACTGATGAAAATATCCTCTTCGTACATACAATTGAAATCTAAATCTCTCTCCTCCGAAAAGCAGCAAAAAAACTCACCCTACCTCCCGTCATTGACATACATACACATAAAACGGGACTAAAATAATTCAATGAAAATAAAGAAGCAGCAACAAAACAAATTACAACCCAAAGTATATACACCAATCTGTAATAATAATGGCATGAATGTGACGTTAATGATGATCGTACTTAAGGGTTGCTTTTTTGTATACAAATTCCAACTTCATGATACTCCCATTGTTATGTACAACATTTCATTGTTTTATATAAATATCTAAATAAATATACAAATTCAGATTAATAATTTTTCAATAACTTGATTATGCTAATAAATATTTAAATTCAAATAACTTGCATATTGAAAATGAAATATTTAATTGAAAACAAATCTATTATTCCATAATCTGTATGAAAATCCAATTGCGATGATTTATTAAACATTAAGATGGAAAAATAATCATCATTTCGTATTTGATTCATTTTTATGATGATTCCAATGGGATTCTCTGTCTCTTTCTTTGGAGGAGGGACGATTTTGAGAGAAAACGAAAATGGAGCAAAATTGTGTTTGGAAGCTGTATGACGGGGATGAAGGAGGAAGGACAAAAACCTTTTTATTATGTTATTTGGCATTATTATCAGTTAGCAGCAGAACTTATTCGCTTTTATCCTAGTTGCTGTATTGTTTACTGGATACGAGAGTCCCCATTTTATCTTTGCTTATTTTATTTGCTTTTATTGTCCCATCAATAAAATTAAAGCACTTATTTATACATAAGGACGTGGAGGATAAATTTTGATTGGATAATGATTTTCTACTATGAAGCTATGGTTAGTTTTATTTATTTTTATTTACGGATAATTATTATTAGTTTATCGAATTATTTATTAGATTTTAATCACCATCGCTATATAATATTATATATTACTATTCCGGTTTCTTATATGTACATAGTAAGGACTTTTTCATGAAATGAACATCCCCGACCAATAACGGTAATATTAATAAAACTATACAGTTATATTTGATCTTAAAATTGATCGAAATTATCACTCGATATTACACTCCCCTAAATAGTCCATTCAGTTTTATTTGCCGTCAATTTGCAATATGTTTGTGTACAAATATTAATAAATAGATTTGTTATACCCTACTCAATGGCAATAAAGATGAAAATTTTATTAAAAGATGTCGTTTCCAGATGTCACCATATTATAATCTTTTATCATATTTTCTTTCTTAGTCGTTTCCCTTCCCTCCCCTAATCTGACTTTTCAAACTCTGCCAACAATCCCCCAACCAAATTTCACCTCTCTCGCTCCCACTTTATCATCTTGATCCAGCAGAACTGTGAGCAGTATTACCTTTTTATTGTTATTTATGATGATTTTATCTCCTCGATGGAGCGCACTTATATTTTATATTAATTTTTCTGCACAGATTATTATCATGGAAAATAACAAAGACACTAATCACCAGAAGTAGATTAAATGATTATATGAACGGACTGTACTGCAAAACATTCGTAATAATCTTATTCAGAATTAATTGCTTTATAATAGAGTAAATTTAATTGAGAGAAAATGAATTTATATGGGTTTTAAAATAATTTCAACAAAATAAAGACATACGAGTACTGTGGCCTCACTACAATATCCAATTACACAGTCAGTAAAGCTCAAATAGAAATTAAGTCATATGGCTCCAAACTACATATCCCGTAAAAGATTATAATAAAATTGAATAAATTGTTGCATTTAAAAATATATTTGCCTTGATATTACGGTAATAATATTTCTTCTATCAAAGACCATTTTATAGCTCAAATGCTTTTCTTGATTATTNTTTGCTTTGATTTTACGGTAATAATATTTCTTCTATCAAAGACTATTTTATAGCTCAAATGCTTTTCTTGATTATTAAATTTGGACCTCAGTGAACGATTTTCATCATATTGATTAAATTAACGTAGAAATCAGTTGTTGTTATATCACCTAATTGTAGAAATGAAACAAGAATAAAAATGGCTGAAAAGTAAAAGTTTTAAATGTTTAAAAAACCAAGATTTTATAGATTTTTATTCATTTTTGTTGTAAAAAAATGATATTATGACATAAGCATTCGCTCCGCACGTGGTTTTAAATTAACCTAATAATGCCCATCTTATCGATCTAGTTGTATAAATAACTATTTTAGTGATTTATGGTATTTAAAATCCATGAAGATTTTGTTTAAAACTCGGTCGATAGGAATTATTAGACTAGGGTTATCAATATAAATAACTATTAAATAGATTTTTAACAATTAATTGAATTGTTTTGCAATTTTGAAGGCTGTTGAAAAATGTTTTGAAGATTTACGAGAAGAAGATGATACTTAATTATATGCCATATACGCGACAAAGTAGCCGGTTTCTGATCGAAACCGTTTTTGTTTAAAACAGACGCCTCCTCCGATTCCCATGTTTACATGGTTACTAATCGTACTACATACGACTNATGGAGGCTGTTGAAAAATATTTTGAAGATTTACGAGAAGAAGATGATACTTAATTATATGCCATATACGCGACAAAGTAGCCGGTTTCTGATCGAAACCGTTTTTGTTTAAAACAGACGCCTCCTCCGATTCCCATGTTTACATGGTTACTAATCGTACTACATACGACTTGTCTTGAGAGTCATTTTTAGAGTCTGATTATATAACAAATGACGGCTTATTCATACAATTTTGTATTCCAATTTGTGACACATTTGCGAACCTGGTTAATATTTTGCAATTTGGGCATTTCGCAAAAAATGACATTTTATAGATTTTTATATAATTTTACATTAATTTTCAAATAACGAAACAATCGATTTTTGGCAATATTTTGTAAGTATTATATTTTGAATAAAGTACATAAATATTTGGAATAATAAATTGAAATCATCAGTATATTATGCCAACAGAAATAATTGATAAAAAATTGTAAATTCCTATTCCAATTCTCGAGTGTGTTACCACATCGGCTAGGAAGACGATAAAATAAATATGCTCTTTTAAATTTTAGTAATTTCTTTAAAATAATTTATATTAATGAACAACAATGTAATAAATTTATATCAAAATTAAAAGTAAAAAATTGTTTTCCTGTCGTTCATCTCATACTAAAGACCCTAAGTACGAATAAAGCGGGACAATTAATAAACGATAAATATTATTAACGGCCCACAAATTTGTTTTCGAAAAGCCATTCAACCAAATGAAAAAGTAATGTAATGGATGAATGCAAAAAGAGATTCGTAAGGGTTTGGGAAAATGTGGCTCTATTAGTCGTGCAAGTGTTGCTGTGCAAAGACCGATAAATAAATTACCTGCTTACCCGTGTTGTGCCATTTAGCGCGCAGATCATAACAATAATTTCGCTCATTGTAAAAAACTTCAAACAATTAATAATAGCCCTTTAAAAGACATGTATCTGTTGTTGCCTTTATTTTTGCACTATAAATCATCTCTTTAAAATCGCATAAAACAACCGCTTACAAAGAGTTGAATTTTTCAAAGTGTCAACGAATCAATTTGCTGTTTTCGTTTACGTAATTGCCTTAAATGAATATGTTGCTCTTACTGAAAGGGTTATTTTATCTCTAAAATAGAATCACGTTAAATAAATTAATTGATTTGTTTTAATTGCCCTCAAAGAGATAGGGAAGGGATGTTGTGGAAAGAGTAGACGAAGAGAGAGAGGGTTTCTCCCGCCAGTGAAATTAAAAGTTGAGGCGTAACAAATTGTCCAAAAATATTATTAAATTTCATAATAAAAACGGCAACAATGGGAAAAATATGAAAATAAAACAATATCAATTTTCTTCTTCGTAGTCGTTGTGTTGCCGGCGTCTCGCCAATAAGAGGAAAATCGTTCTCTGGCAGCATCTGTTGCCAGCAAAATCATTCCCGAATGAATGAATGTAATGGATATGTTTCAGAACAATTGTCACAAATTCGCATAAGTATGGCTGCTGCAAACTGCGCCGACAATTTGATCGATGGAGAAAAAAGGAAACCGGAAATGGAAATAAAAACACAGTTCAAAATTCTAAAAGTCGGATTTTCCAAGCTATAAGTAATATCGTACAGAGTACCAAGCATTAAACAATTATTATTAGATATAAACAGTCTCAATTGATTCTAATAATCTTATTACCGCTTTTATATCACTCCCCATTTTATTAGCCTATTTACGCTCCTTCGTTAGTATTAAATTAATATTATATTCACCGCGCGCACATTTCAAAGTGTTGATATTAATAAAACTTCCTTCCACCCGGAAAATATAATGTCATCTTCAAATGGACGCACCAGATTGATACTAAATCTGTGGGACATATAATATAGAGGCAAACGGCGGACAAATTAAAAACGATTTAACGGTGAATTCATGAATGGTTAAATTAATTACAGTGTGTGCCATCCGTATCGAATAGCATTTAAATTAAGTACCGTTTGGGGGAAGCTGTTCCTTGTATTAAACAGATAGAAAATAGAACTGGAACCGCTGTCACAAAGGACTGTTTTGATTCTCTAATTTGCCATGGTCCTGTGCATTAAAAATTTATAATATCTATTACTTTTTAAATCGAATTAATTGTTGAATTAATAATAGTTATTAAAGATAACCTGTCTTATTTTCAAATTGTTTTATATTATAGCTTATTATTATTATGGATTCAATTAATCCCAGTCATAATCAAAAATTTTTAAAATAAGGAATAAAATTGATTAANACTTTTTAAATCGAATTAATTGTTGAATTTATAATAGTTATTAAAAATAACCTGTCTTATTTTCAAATTCTTTTATATTATAGCTTATTATCAAAATTATTATTATGGATTTAAATAATCCCAGTCATAATCAAAAGTATTTAAAATAAGGAATAAAATTGATTAAATAATACAATTACATAGATAATTGATTGAATACGTAGTCCGTCATTGCCAATCAAATTTATTCGTTTGATGCTGGATACCAATTGTAATTTCCCAGAAAATTGCAACGAATTCAGGTATCAATTTACGGGAAACGGTCTATTACAGAAATGCCTATCAAACATTATCAAATTGGATTGCTCGTTCGGCCGATTGTTGTGGGAGCGGCGGTTTTTCTGACCAGGCAGGCGGGTGGACGGCCCTGGTCCAACATATTTATTAGTGCGGAGTGATTAAATGGTCGCCTGGCTGCGGAACTCGCGTTTCACAAATAGCGGCTATTGAAGGACGTGTAATTTAATTAATCACAACACTCTGAGCTTTACAAAAGCGCGTTCAACAGTTTTATGATGCTGTTTCGACGTCCACTTTAAATTGCTTGTCAATCAGTTTTCATGTGCATACCCGTTACCTTTGATGGACTACATTTGGGGTGGTTTTCGCCCACCACACACCCAGACTCACGATAGGTTGCTGCATTTTCACAGTCCAATTTGATAACCAATTCAAAGTACTGCTCATTTTACGCTGCTGTGAGATGGTCATTTTCGGTTTTTGATTTATACACATTGACTTTTGGCATTGCAAATACAATAGCGAAAAACCCTAAAATTGGGGAATGATAATATTCATGTCAATCAATAAAAGGTTTCTTTAAAACCAACATATCATTTTTTGACGGGTTGGTAAATAATTATTTAAAAATATGAACATACATTCATTTAAATATAGCTCATGGAAAATGCAAACAAACAGAGTTATTCAAATCAGGAAAATATGAAAAAGGGTTATTTCTTTTTTCCGCCTCGTATAAATTTCCATTGGGATGACAAAAGGGGACGGGATTGAGCCACCAATATGCCGGACCAGACATTCGGCTTTGATCGCTTTGAAAGGTGCAAAATTGAGTTGCTTTTATGTTTTATGTGGACGTATTTAAATACATGTTATAAGTATTTAATATAAGTCCATTAAAACGTCCCCTCAAATGACACATTCGCACTAGCTGCCCGACGGGGAGCTTTGGCACCTACATACTTCCCATACAATTTCGGTAACCATTTTCAAATAATTGCTCTCTCTGCCTCTTATTTTACGCTTCCAACTGTCTCGACAGGCCGGTAAATGGTGATAAATCTCATAATTTTCCGCCTGGCTAAATTCGTTTTCATTGCCATATTTTTGCTGTCTAATGAGCCTCCTTAAAATGGGTTGTTTTCCTTTTTCACACAACCCTTACCTTTTTGCCGAGTAACAATACATTTTTACAATGGAATTGTCAATTTAAATAAAATAAAAATTAAAAATATACTAACTGACTTTTGATTTTTATTGAATTGTTTACAAGGGGGCAATAACTACATTTCTGAGGTGTTTTTATTCAAATTTTATAATTGTATTGTGTGTGTGTTTGCTCTATATCATTCCCGCCGTGTGTAAACATGTCATTTGACGACTATTTTTTTCAATTGTTCATTATACCCATGTTTTACAAGCCATTTAACATATTTGCTTGATGTGTTTCAATTTTCCAGATTAATAAGTTAATGCAAATCGGTTTTGGCGTCGTTGTTGCTTTGTGTTCTCTGAATTGGTATTTCACCTTTACCATATCGAATTACTTATGTTGATGATGGTACATAACACAGGTAATTACTTAATTTCAGAAACATTCCACTTTAATATTATGCGCGCTGTCAAAATCATAAAAGCGATTCTATTTGGCACGTAAAAGTAGACACTTTTAGTAATTAGTATCTTAGGTTAGAGGCAATGAATGGGAGCAGTTTAGTTCGCTAGAGAGAGAGAGAGACGGGGAGGAGTGAGAACAAAGAGAACGACCGGAAAGTCCAAAAATAGAACAATAGCACCAAAGGGAATCAATTGTGGAAAACGGAAAAATCCCCAATTTTCCTATACAATCCTTAATTACTACGATTGATATCTGTGACTGCGAAACTCTAGTTTAATTGATCACAAGTGACGTTTGTCTCATTTAATGCTAACTTGATATGTAGTTTTATACGAAAGGCAATCTTTTGATAATTTAAATCGAATTAGCACTACAAACAAATATAACCTTAGAAAAGCCGCCCCTTAACCAACAGTTTTTTTTAATTATTTTGTACACGATTAGTTGAATAAATTCTTGAAATGGTTATTAAAACTCCGTTTACGTCAATAATTATAGGAAATAATCCTGAATGTGTCAATTAGTGTGTATTTTTTTTATTCCAGGTCATAAAGTTCAATGATTGTCCTCCACCTAACCTCTCGATGAGTTTTTGTTTGCTATTGTCAATTGCAGAAACAAAAAGTAATTGCAATCTTATAACTGTTTATTAATTACACTTACTCTACAAATTCCAAATGATTCAGGAACTACTACATTGTCGGCCGTAATTAAAATTATATGAGCTTACTATTGATCAATTCGATCGCCATTCACACATAACCTCTAAAGTGGTGCCCTGTGGACCAAACGTTTGCAAATTATTTGATAATCTCTAATTTAATACTTTTATGATTGAAGGTTTCTATTGCGTACACATAAATTTGAATAATAATTAGCCGGGAATTAATTATTTTATAATTTGACTGAGTGTGTGTATAAGATTTCGGGCTTTTTGTTTGCTGCATCTTAGTGGCGTCAAATGCAACCGCAATAACATAAATACGAATACGTTTTTACTATCAACTTATAATTAACTAAATGACATAAAGCAGAATAGAATTATCCGATTTGTGCATCGCCTAGACTGCAATTAGCTGAATATTGACGCGATCACTTACGATTTAATGCCTTCATAATATTTTTTTCATCAATTTTATTGAACTCTTCTCATTCATGTCACTACAATGGATACTGGGAATTTCTTTTTGTTTCGAAACTGCATCTCCAGTAATTAAGAATTTTTCCATAAGCAATTCATTAGAATAAGGAATCGCCACTTGGAAATAGTTGTTCCGGATACTAATTGTCATATAAAAGTAGATAGAAAATTGCTTGCGCGAATTTGTTCAAGGAAAATTGGGAAATTCCAATTTATGTAACTGGGAAAAAATGGAACAGAAAAGAGAAATTGAAATGAATCATTTAGATAGAAATCGTAAGTTCATATAACCGACTAGATTTTGCAGACAGGTGTACACATTGCTGTTTTCATTGTAATTGCCAATTGACACGTATAGCCCTTGGTTAATTTATATAAATTTAATTCATTTCAATTGTTGGCTATACAAAATTTCTTTTTTTCGCTTTTTATCATCTGTTATTAGTAATATATATAGGTATATATTTAAATGAGTGTTCACAAAAAAAGTCGCACCAGAGATCTCTACCAGTANTTTTTGTTCGTTTTTTATCATATGTTATTAGTAATTTATATAGGTATATAATTAAATGAGTGTTCACAAAAAAAAGTCGCACCAGAGATCTCTACCAGTAGCTCAGAGCGATCTGTAGTTGAATGGAACTGGGCTTACGACATTGTAATGATTACTTATTCATGTCGTCAAACAAAACCGATGGCATAAAGCTTCTACACATCGCCAAATTTATTTAGCCAAGACTTGATCTTATGAATGCCCATTCAACCCTCAATCCACATTTGTAACAGTGTCTAAATAAATATTTAAATACACATAGAGAGTGCAGGCGCTGAACTTAGTAGATGAAAATACACGACGACTCCACTTCTGAGCTCCGACTTGTTGAAGCGCGGATTGGTAAGACACCTTTTTTCATTACTTCTTCTCTATTACAATTACTATTGGCAATTGAACAGCCCGCGAATACACATTAAATAACTTCATTTAACGATATTATATAATGATACTTACTGCACATAAACGATTTGCGCGCACACTCTTTGACCACATCTCTTTCCGTCTTAGTATATGTAGGTAAATGTGTAAGATATACATAGCGTCAAAGAAAGACACTAGGCCAGAGAGACCAGCCAGACCAGATTGCCGAGACAGATGACAGATAATGACGGTGGTGAAGAAGCTGGGTAAAAGCGAAAACGAGTACAGTGAAAATAAATTAACCTTCATCTCAATTCAAATCAAATACATTTTTTCCGCCAAACACTTTGAATGAACAATCGTTAGCGTGATCTGACATTTGCGATCATAGATCGCACACCTGATAATTACTTAACATAATATCGACAGTATACAAACATTCATTATGATTCTAATTAATCAAAATAAACGGTTCAATGAAGGAAAAGCATAGATATGAGGTTTAAAGTTTTTAATATCCAAAAACCTGTGATAAAATTATGATTTTGAAAACCACAAATTCTCAGNTTACTTAACATAATATCGACAGTATACAAACATTCATTATGATTCTAATTAATCAAAATAAACGGTTCAATGAAGGAAAAGCATAGATATGAGGTTTAAAGTTTTTAATATCCAAAAACCTGTGATAAAATTATGATTTTGAAAACCACAAATTCTCAGTCGTCTGGTCAATATTTAGATAGATAGTTAATAATAGATTCAATACAAATATGGGCAGATTGGCCATTCAAATACTAGACAAGATTAGACTATTCGTTTGATGATTTTATTCCCTATTATTTACAGTTGACGCCCGTATTTGCACAGACCATAGCTATTCGAATTTGCCGATTTTTCGTCAAAAAAATATTCACCGGAAAAAAATCATGAAGACTATTTATTAATTCGGTAATATTTTAGGAATAAATATGACCAATGAAAACATTGCCGAAGGATTTTGTCAAATTTGGTATCCTATAAATATGACAATTACTTTTAAAATCTCCCACAGA
>JXOV01003184.1:0-10202 GCA_001014945.1 Clogmia albipunctata
ATGGCTTCGGCTAGTGCCTCAAATAAAAAAATAATAAATAATAAATAAAATATATTATTATTAATCTTTTAGGTCGGCTGGATTGTATTTTCCCCCGAATGAAGAATACAATGACCGTTTTGAGTCATTTGGACGTCTGTTTGAGTCGGATACAGAATGTAGACTGATCATCCGACTTCGAATCTAAAGGGAGCAGCAGGAAAGCACTGGCACCGAGCAGGAAGAAGAGGACATCGACCCAAAGTCATTTTCACCTAAATGCTTTGGTAGGACGGCGCCCATTATCAGACAAAAGTGGAAATCCCCAGCAAATCCCTAGTGGAGGCGCACGGTACTTCTCCCCGAAGAGGCGTAGGTTTAGAAGTTTTGCTCCCAAAAAGGGAGTTGAGCGTATCAAGAAACCCCGTCTAGAGAATTCAGCATAGTGATCGACACAGCTTATGTTAAACGAGATAACAACGAAATTAATTCTGCACAATCAATACAAAGCAAATACAATAAAAATTCAACTCTAGATCGAGAATCAAGTACAAATAATTCCTCACAAACAAGTTCCAATAAATACAGGAAATCTCTATCAGAAAATAGAAGATTAATTCAGGGCAATATCATCCCACGTCTACAAACGTGCGTGTGTTAAATGTGGGGAAATGAATTATTACCAGCATTGCCCATTTAAAACGAATCTATGCGACGTTTGCAATAATTTTGACCACATGACAGGTCATTGCCCTTCAGAGCGACTTAGTCGATTCAAAAGATTGCAAATCAAATCAATTTTCGTCCATAATGTGCAATCACCAGAATTATCAGCTGTTTATTATGTTATTCGTGACCCCAGGAGAATTGCATGGAATTTCTAGGCCAATTTGATTGGCGAGTCGAACTTTTTGTTTGTTTCATGGATAACACTCTTTGAATTATGGTCTGGATTGAAAGGTAAATAAAAGCTAGGCAACGCTTTTTAAAAATTATGCACATATATAGGAACAGAATATACGACCCTGTTGTTTACAGGAATTCACAATATGTTTCATGTAGAATTTTCTTACTTTATGCTTTCAAATGCGAAATATTTTCCTCAACCAGATTTTTTTTTATAAAACTACGTGCTTTAAAATATAAATATGTCTTTGCAAGGAATCAGCAAGAACATTCCGGTTGTTTGGCAAGAGCTGACGGTTTTTTTTTCACAAAACACCGAATGGTTTTCAAAATTCTATAAAAATAATAATATCGAAAAATAGAGTGGATCTGTGATCCTTTACAGGCACAAGCTCATCCAGAAGTGACAGTACAAAATTCCGATTTTTTGGAGTTTTGGTTATCGATTTAAAAATAGTAACTAAATTTATCTCCAAAAATTGGAGGAGTTTTCTTTCCTTTTCATACTTTTTATTTATGTAAAACTGAACGCAGTTGTAGCTATAATTACGAAAAAACTTTACTCAAGGATAAAAAAAAGTTAGCAAAAAATGGGAGTTGTAGTCTTACGATTTATTACCCGCTTTGAAATCCTGTGCAGGAATTACCAAGCTCATTCACATTGATTTTCCTCTGTCGCTATATTTGTTCCAATCTACTGCTAACTTATCTTATTATTGGTAATGGTGAACGATTCGTGGACATTTTTAAAGGAGCCCTGACCATGTCTCAAGGCAATCAAGAAAAATTTATTCAAAAATTTTTTCCGAACTACCGTGACCGTAACGAAAACACCCCAAATGGAAAATTAGAACTAATGTTTGGTTGATAAATGAAGATCCTATTAGACTCAGTTTTGCTAAGATAATATTAATTTTACAATGGAATAAAATTTCAATACTAAACACGGAGCGAAACCGCGTTATTTTTAGAAGGCGGAGTGAGTCAGAGTTAGTCTATGATTTAAAGCATTATCAATAGCTTTTGGGAATAATTCAACTATAAAACTACTTATAAATACTATTCTATAGGGATTTATATAGCCTTATAAAAGTTTTGGCTTAGATATTATAGAGTTGATAATAAGCTAATCATCTGCAATTAAAATACTTAAATTTAAAAGATCGGTTAAAAATCCAAAATATAAAATGTAAAAATTAAATAAATCTTACTGAATAAAAAAAAACTACAGAATTAATTCCTGTTCTATTGAATTTCTCAAATACATCAATATGAAGGTTCTGAACACAGGAGAAAATGCTAATATATCAAACTAAATGCCTAACTACACCTCAGCGACTATTTTCCTGTGTTTCACTTAAACTCCAACGGATTGGAATCTCAATTTATTTTCTAAACTAAGACATGATTTATGGGTACAAGAATGCCCAGCCTTGAAATTTATTTAGGCACCGAATCTGAATATAAACATTTCTAATCAAACCCTCGACTTATATAGTTCTTTTTCGAAAATATACTCTACAATAAGAAATGACCTGTTGTTTAATTACTTGTAGTGATAATAAAGTCGTTGTAATATTACTTAAACAAGGTGGTTGTAAAACTATTTTTCATTCACGAATAAAGAATTAAATAAACTAAAATTGGCTTCTCAATTGTTTACATTGTAGTGCTTTTTAATGAGAAATTAATATAGATCTATATCTAAACTTAAATTAATCGTTTTGAATTCAGTTTACCTCATATCGCATAAATGTTTCTTTTCGACTTTAGTATTCTCGTCGTTTAGCAAATATATATAGTCACTGAGGCAGAACCTGAAATATTCCAAAATAATCAATTTAAAGTATATGAAAAAGGATGAAATATTTTTATTATTTACCATTTCTTTCCCTTTCTATAGCACGTATATATTCTGCACTGGTGATCACCTAAATTTACAGAACACTTCCGGCGCTTTTAATAATTTTGTACGCAATGCCTGAAAAAGTGAAAATATTTAAAGATAATTTTTATTGGTAACTATTTTAAATGAAATTATTTCATGGTTAATTTCCCAAATTTCATAAAGTGATGATCCGAAGCATCTTAAAATTTAGAGTAAATATAAGACGATAGACCCCAACAATTCAAATAAAAATCTATTAAATTTCGGAAATTACTAACAGAATCGAATTCTGGAGTTCTTATGTGAATCATTATATTCCTAAAGCCGATCAGTATTGATTTCCAAGTCAATTTCAAAGAAAAAGGAAATTGATTATTCACTAAGAGAATTGTCAAGGGCAGTAAAATAAATTAGTTTAAATTTTAATATTTAGCTATTAAGGAATAAAAATAATATTGATTCGATTGGATTAGTTTTTCTAAAACAAGAGTAACAAAGTTTTAAAATACAAGCAGACAAAACAGAAAGAATTGTGTTTCATTTCAACAAAACAATGAAAATTTGAGATTAAAATTATAGGACATTATCGATTTCATTGATTTCTTACCATTTCCACTATTTATTATGTATTTTATGTTCTTATGTTTCGCCATTTTCTTCCAACAATCTTGTCGAATGGTCAGTGGAATCTGGATACTCGTAATTCACGGTTTACATATGCAAATTTAAGATCTGTCGCTTTCTAAATTCTGTTAAAATCTCTAAAGCTTTGTTCTTTTTCTCCTCGATATTATGGAATCTTCAACAGTTTCAATACTTTGTCTCATAGACATTCTTCCTGGGTGATTGCTGTTGTTCTTCATGAACAACGACAAATCTGTTGATCCTCGGTTCCATTTAGAATATATTAGAAGAAATTATCTTTTTCTAGCAGTTTTCTCGTTGAATAGTATTTCTAGATTTCCTTCGTATTTCGGTTAATTTCTCTGTAATATCATCGATTCTGTGGGAATTTAAACGCTTTAAAAATTGCATAAAGGTCCTCGAGTTCATTCTTCCAAAAAATACATAATCAACACAGCGAGCAGAGGTCTGAATTAAAAATCAGAAGAAATACAGAATATTATCAATTTCCAACAAACAACAGTGTTAGAAATAAACTGTAAATTACCTTCTGTAACTTTTGCACTCAGTATTAACACTTGTTAAACATTATAATAGGTTTTCGAAAAAGAAAACAATTCACCATTTCGACGCTTTCATTTGTTTACAAATAAATTATCCAAAATTTAAAATAAGTAAACAATTTGAAATTGGAACGAAACACTTTAGAATTATCCATGAATTATCCAAAATTTGAAATTTTGAATTCGAACGGTAAACTGGATACTTTTCATTTATATGAATTTTATGTTCAATTTACTGATTTTAGGAACTACAACTATTTTTAAACTTATTTATAAAATATTTTTGAAAAAAATCTTATTTTTATAATAGTATATTAAATGATTAATTAATTTTTGTAATTTTTAAGTTATAGAGTTTAGTAACGTCTTCATTTAGAGACACAAAAAATAGATATCGATCATGATTAACAATTACGATTTTTATTCAAAAATTTAGTTAAAATAAAAACCCAATAAACTGTTGTTTAAAATTAAAGTAATATCTTTAACAAAAAAGAAGTATTGTTAATTAAATTCAACTTTAATAGAGTTAAAATATAAAATTATAATTAAACATTGGAATAAATAGGGTTTCTCTTGTTTCTCAATAAAATGTCATTATTTATAAAAAGAAATAGCATTAAAAATAAATTTAATTTATCATTTTTTAAAATAGATTTATTAAAAAATCAGTAGTGCTGATCAAATAGCAAAATGAATAAAATATCACTTTTTATGGAGCTCAAATTAAATGTTTTTATACATTATTATAGCTAACAAATTTAAAATTCAGAAAAGTACTAAACTATACTACTATAATCTGAAAAATTAAAAAAAAGTACTAAAAATATTGATGGTTGAATTCAACGAAATCAACGCATTCAAACACTTGCTGTGTGTATAGCAACACGTATCAGTTAGCTACTGACTATGGGAGTGAATAGATGTGTTTCATTAGCTCTCTATAGTAGATACTCAGTTTTCTTGTTCAATTTTCAATTATTGTTGGAAATTCAATTTATAGCGTAATTCAAAAACTGTGTTTTGTCACCGTAACGTAACCAAAGGTAATTAAGAGTTTATACTACGTTTTTCATAAGAAATTTATAACAATTCATATTACTTCGATTATTTTCCAGTAATCTATTTTTAGCCTCTCTTATCTAATCAGTTTGGTGGAATAACCACGTGGACGGTCGAACCATTCTAAAGTGTTAATCTATTCAGAGGACAAAATGCATTCGGATTGTAGACAATTATTTTACGGTATTTTAACTACTTTTAAGTGTAAAACACAGTGTGGAAGATTTTGAACTAATGGAAAAATACCGGTGACAAGAGTAGACAAAGCTCAGTGAACCGGTTTGAAAAGACAAAACTTATCCAAAATGTGAATCGTAATGATGCTACATAATACAAAAAATGCTTGAGAAGACATGGATCGTGTTTCGAGCTATGACGAAATTCAACAGAGAAAATTAGTGAAACCGAGAATCAGAAGTCTTTCGATGCTCAGAAAGATTCTAAAACAACAACAGTTACCCAGGAAGAATAGCGGACTTTAATGAAGAACTAGTACTGGACCCATTTTTGAAAATGTAATTTAAAAAACGGTAAGAAATCAATTGAAACGATTATGTGCTATAATGTAATTTAAATACCCTCTGGATATAAATTAAATCTAATTTTTGTGTTATATCTCATTTTTCAGACATAATACTAGAGCAAAAAAATGCTTAATAACTCATATTCCCAAACATCTAAAGGAAAAATGACATCGTGACCACCACCAGAGCTGAAAGAGGGAGTGTTTTAATCCATGAAGGAAATGGTAATAATAAACAAATTATTTTCTTTTGCGATGTCTTATATTTTTTCTTTTGAATTCTTCAGGTTCAGCTTGCAAGATTTCTGTTGCCTGAATTACGAACGACAAAAATTCTGGAATGGTAAAAAATGATGGAGTAAGCAAAAATTATAGCGGTCGTTTTTAATTTAAATTTATTTTTATATTGTGTAATTTTTCGGAAAACCGTTATATTGTAAATCATTTCAAATACTTATTCTAGTGTATTAAAATTTAACAGTTTGCACTATCTGTACGTTAAGAAACCTTTATATCATCATTCAGTTGTCAGATTCAGTGCCTAAATAAATTTCAAGGCAGGGCATTCTTGTAACCATGAATATATCTTAGTTTTGAAAATAAATTAAGTCTCCAATCCGTTGGAGTTTAAGTGGGACACAGGAAAATAGTCGCTGAGGCGTAGTTAGGCATTTAGTTTGACAATGTACCATTTTTATATTGCAATCCTACTCAAAAGTATGCCCAGTGTTAGCTCTTTAGATCCAGCTCTTTTTAATTGGTAACTGCTGTTGTTTTAGAATCTTTCTGAGCATCGAAAATCTTCTGATTCTCGGTTTCATTAATTTTCACTGTTGAATTTCGTGATAACTCGAAACATGACGTCGACTCAAGCAATTTCTCATTATGTAGCATCATTACGCTTTACATTTCCGTTAAGTTTTGTCTTTTAAAAGCAGATCACTTAGCTTTGTTTACTCTTGTGATCGGTATTTCTGCGTTAGTTTAACACTATAAGCACTGTGTTTTGTACATAAAAGTAGTTAAAATTTCATAAAGTACTTTTCTACAATCCAAATGCTTTTGTTATCTCTGTAGATTCGCACTTTCAGAATGGTTCCATGTATTTATTTCACCAACAAATGATAAGATAAGAGTGACCATAAATAGATATCTGAAAAAAATCGAAGAAATATAAATTAAACGAGAATATCACTAAAATTTACATAACATATGATAATTGAAAATGGGTAATAAACCTAACACTAAATTTATTAACTTGATTTGAGTAGAGTTTGTCAATTAGATCTATTATAACCCCAAAATATGAGTTTTCTCTTTGTTTCAACAATTAATAATTAATTAATTAATTGGATTCTACTTTCGATAGTTGAACATCGGAAAATGAGTATTCATAAAATCGTGTTTGAAAGGCTCTTGACCTTACGGAAGTAATTCCAATTTATCTGTAGAAATATTTTCAAATGAGCTAGTTCGCATCTGATCTATATTGCATATTCCTGATATTTAGTAAATGATCTAAAAACTTTTTGCAATTCATAGTAATATCTTGTTGTTTTATAATTTTCTGTTGGATTTTATCGGTTTTTGTTTCAACATAAATGCAAATCATGAACCGCAATCCAAACCAGGCAAGCTATTTCATTATGAAGTTAACCATAAACATTCAAACTGAGTCCGCTATTTCGATGTGGAGTATTTCACATTTATCGATAAAATCACAAAACTTATGGTAATCATTCAAATAATAAAGACGCGAAGGATCGATTAATCTTAAGATAATCGTTAAATATTTTAGTAAATTTGGCCTGTTTGGCAATTCATCTTTTTTCATTATCTGTCCTTAATTGGCCCGCCTGGTTCCAATTCCATTATAGTTCAAGTTGGGGATCGTTAAACGTCAAAATTTGGTAACATTTCTGGTTTTCGGACGACATTCCATTTTGCAAGATTGTTCCTTTTCTAACCAAATCAAAATCATCTGGTCGTGAAAAGCCCAAAGTTTGACCTGTAAATAATAACCTTAACGTATTAATCAAATATCTGGACACAAAACATCAATACAAATGCCTCCATGAGCCAGATAATTTCTCAAATTTCTGCCCACCGGAATCAATCAAGAAAAGTACAGATAATAATTTTTTTGTATATCCAATACTATATTTAAAAATCATAGAATTCTCCGAGTATACGTTTTTAATGGTTTTTGATTCATAAAAATCCGACCTTTTGGTTCAAGAACTGTCATATCTGCAGTTGGAAGCTCAGCTCGAACCTCAATTCGACCATATCTAAAACTGAAAGGATTCTTGGTGCTGATTCTGGATGACAAAATTGGAGTTATGATATATTTGTCTCTGTCTGTTGTAGAAACTTTAATCGTTTTAATGACATATAAAACAGCTTCGAAATCTGGTTCAGCTCCGAATTTTCGCTCAAAGCTCCACACAGATTAATCCAAATCATCTTTTGATAAAAGCATTATTGGTCAGAATTGTGCCTTGTGCCACGAATTTCAGTCTCTCACTTAAGTTTTCTTTATGTTTAAAAAGTATTTTAATCTAACCCAACAAAAAATCAATAAGTTAGACTGTTATCGGACACTTTGACGTCACATTCAGTGTAAAATTCACATAGAATATGATTCTTGAAAATAAGTAATAAACCTAAGATTAAATTTGTTAACTTGATTTGTGTAGAGTTTGTCAATTAGATCCATTATAACCTGAAAATATGAGTTTTCTGTTTGTTTCAACAATTAATAATTCATTAACAGTTTTGGATTCTCCCTTCGATAGTCGAACATCGAAAAATGATTCATTATTCATAAATTTAAGCATGCGGAAGTAATCCCAATTTATCTGTAGAAATATTTTCAATTGAGATAATTCGCATCTGATCAGCATTGCACTCATATTTCTGATATTAAGTAAATGATCTAAAAACTTTACGCTTTTCATAGTAACATCTTGTAGTTTTGTAATTTCTGTTGGATTTTATCGGTTTTGGTCGCAAATCATGAACCGCAATCCAAACCAGGCAAGCTATTTCATTATGAAATCAACCATAAATTTGCGAACTGAGTGTGCTATTTCAATATGGAGTATTTCACATTTATCGATAAAATCACAAAACTCATTGTAATTGTGATATTTATTTAATTGCTTACTTAAAATATAGGATTATGGCGATCAGTCACGACTTTTTTTTAGATGATCTTTAAATCTTTTATTAAAGCCCGTCTGGTACCAAGAACTTTATAGCCTAGTTCAAATTGAAGATCGTTAAACGTCAAAATTTTGTAACATTTCTGGTATTCTGACGACATTCCATTATTTAAGATTGTTCCTTTTCTAACCAAATCAAAATCATCTGGTCGTGAAAAGCCCAAAGTTTGATCTGTGAATAATAATTCTTCAACCACAAATTGAGTATCTGGACATAATACATCAATACAAATGTCTCCATGAGCCAGATAATTCCTCAAATTTCTGCCCACCGGAATCAATCAAGAAAAGTACAGATAATAATTTTTTTGTATATCCAATACTATTTTTTTTTAAGAAGACACCAGGCCTCTTGTCACTTTTTGAAATCATTCATTTTTCGAGCCAGAAACAGAAGAAGTGATTCTTTTGAACATATTGACATTCTTTAATAATTTTCCATTAAAGAATGTCAATGTTTATTAATGAAGTTTGCTCCAGTGTTATTTCATAACAAAGTTTACCACAAACTTGTACTGTTCTTGTTTTCGATCTGATTTCACTGCCACGAAAATACATATCAAAAACTGAACTTTATGCCACGGCACTTTTTGCAACAGAAATTTTAACAGGAATTTTAGTCTTTTAGTCTTTTGTCGGATCCCTTCACTTCGCATTCAGTGTAAAATTCACATAGAATATGATAATAGAAAATAAGTAATAAAGTTAAGATTAAATTTATTAATAAGATTTGTTATAAAGTGTTTAAAGTATTGTTAATAGAATTAAGATCTAACTTGTTATTTTTAATATTTGACTGTTTGTTGAATAAATATGAAAGTTGAAAAAATCGTTGTTTTATTGCTTGTGTTAATATAAGTTATCAACTTGACTTGTGCTTCAATACTTTACTTTCATTAGTAGAAAAGCACACACTTATATATTAGCAATAAAGGCAGGTGTAGAAATTTAACTGTGGTACAGAACAACATGTATTTCGATAAAAAAAATTAATTTTTTAGTCAATTTTACAAAAACGCATAGTCTTGTATAAAACAGAAGTCTTCTCATAGCACTCACTATCCTCGTGACTTTAAAAACCTAAAGTTTAATATTCTTTTATTGGACTAGATTTATAACAGTTGACAGTTGTATTACAGTAGAAGTTCAATAATCCGGCACGTTCGGTATCGGATATTTCGGAAAATCGGACGACATGTAATTATATGAAAAATTAAGTTAATAATTATACAAAACAGTATGCAAATACACACAACAAAGTTTATTTTGAATTTCTGTAATGTAATGTACATGCAAAACATATTTAAAACAGTTTCGAATGACTTCTGTCACATATTTTTACGTTTAAAGGACCTCAAATTGAACTTCAATTGGATTGGTACAGGGCCGGCAAATTGAGGACAGATAACGGTTCGAGCCCTGATCAGACC
>JXOV01003185.1:997-12316 GCA_001014945.1 Clogmia albipunctata
TCACCGAAATGTCGAAAACCCGTTGGTTGAGGACGAGACCCCCTATGTTCCTTTTCATCATCTTCATCAAGAATATGTTCCTTACAGGAATTGAAAGGGAAATTAATTTATTGTAATAATTAATGATGAAGTAAATTCTCTCGGGGAATTTAATTACTAGAAATTCTCACTTTAAACCAATGTTACTTCACAAATCGGTGTTTAAAATACAATTTTCTTTATTTGCCTTGATTTATTTGAATACGAGTCTTTGATGCAGAAATATTAATTTGTAGTAAAGTTGACTTAATGGGGAACTGTAATTAGTTTTACCAATTGTTCCAGTGAATTGGTGGCTTAAATTACATCAATTGAAATCAAAGAAATTCAATTGAACATCACCAGGTGGAAAAACTAAAGAAAAGTTATTGATGAAACAAATTTGCTTGCGGTCTTGTCAAAAATATAATAGTTATTTATACAACTAATTCGATAAGATAAAATTTATTAAATGTTAGGGTTTTTAAAAGGGGTGTTTTAAAGATGTCCCGTGTGTTTAGTAATGCTTTATCTTATTGACCGTGTTTTATACAAAATTTTATGCATTTTTAAATAAATTAATACGAATAATAAAAAATAACATTCGCCTTCTTAAAATCAAATTTCAAATTTAGTTCTTTAAACAACTGATTTGACAAATTAGTCTTTTTTGAAAAAACGAAAGAAAGTGATGTATTTATTCTAAAATGTACGGTTGTTGAACAGAATAAATTATATCTTTTTATCTTAATTTTGTACTTTTGAAGTTCTTCTATATAGAAAAACAAATATTCCTAAATAATTGGTTGTCCAGTTAGAGGATAAAAAAAACTCGTCAAACGTGCTTGTTTATATGGGATAATGGCCCGAGCAGTATCTCGAAACATGGAGAATAACCTTAAATAACCTTGTAATTTATTATCAATCATTTCTTCCTGGCAATGTTTTTTGCCTCAACTTGTTCTACACGTGCTCAAGTAATTACATACTTTTCTCAGAAGTTTCAACCATTTCCTAAATCGAAAGCCATAATTCGATATTGGGAAGATAAAATTAACTTTTGACGAATCTTTTCAGATAAAAGTTTTCCCCTGACAAAGTTTAAATAATGATAAATGAGATGACTTTTGCCCATAAATAAAACTCGAATAATTTGAATAATAATTTTAAAATATTAAATTAAATTCAAATCAATTTTTAGAATTATTTTAATTGCAAATTTATAATTTCAATTAAAATTATTTTATCATTTTATGTCATCAAGTTTGGCAGTTATTGATAATTTCAATGTAATTTATTTTATCTTATTTGATTATAGAAATTTACTTTTTAGTAGGATATGAAATTGTTTGGAAAACACTTTTGTTATTTATATTACCTAATTAAAGTTATTTCAACAAATTAATATTTGTTTTCAATACTTCTTTAGAAAATTATACATTAAGAGATTTATCAATTATACGAGTATGGCTTTTCAATCCGTAAAAACTTTTAATTTTAAGCTATGTTCACAACTTAGTTTTATTAAATAATGATGATTTTTAAACGCAATAAAAGTTGTTCAGATTCTTTTAAAAGAATGAATAACGTCTTAATTATTGGTGAGTAGCTTAGATCAATGACGGAATTTTCTATTGCGAGCAAAACGATTTTGTTATTTCAATAACAATCAATAACAATATATTTTTTCCTTCATGCATTTTTAAAATATAGATATTGGTAGGCTATGTTGCCAGACCTATACTGCTCTAGTGTGCAGACCTGAATGACCAGTCTAATTTGAAATATAGATATAAAAAATCAGGGTTAGGATCGTGGGGCACTCAGATCACGGTAATTTCATCAAAACAGAGAACAAAGAGATGTGAAAACACTTCAAAGAGAAGGGTTTCATTTTTCTCTTCTCTTTTTCCATGGGTAATCAGCTAAAACTTCTTATGTACGATTAACCATTAACTCGGCATTGAAAATGTAATGATCACCATGTTAAGCAGAAAGTGTTTCTTATTTAAGAGTGCAGAGAAATGAAATTTAACTTGTTTGCTACATGGTGATCAAGTGCCGAGCGCCAGTGTAATATCGACAACCCTTGTGGGTGACCCTCCTTTAAGAAAGACCATGTAAAGCGCAGAGTACACAAAATTCAGAAAAGTCCTTTACGGGCGCTGAAAAATGGTCAAACTAATGGACGAAGGTCTTTTTGGTCGATCCCTGTAACAAAATATGATTAAAGAAAAAGTGATTGTTCCTCTCTTTTATAAATAAATCGACTAAGATCATATGAATGCATTAAATGATTTATACATAAAATCTTGTAGGAATCCTTAAGTTTAACATATTTTCAAATAACGAATTACTTTTCCACTATCAAAAAAAAGATTCTCATTGCGATGGTCATATCAATGAAAAGTCTTGCTTTTTTAATTACATTGAAAAACACAAATTCTGTTGTTTTGATAAAAAAAAATTCAGACAAGTTGAGCTCCTTAAATTTTAATATAATACCATTTGTTGAATTAACATTCATTTCAAATAAATCCTAATGACTACATATAATTCATTTAAAATTATTACCTACATATCTGTCAGGATGTTATTTTACGAGCTCTTAAGAGAAATACAATTGAATTCTTGGAATCAGAATGGCATTGTTGCCTAATTACGTTTGCAATCCTACAAAAAACATTACTTTGATGTTTCTGTCGTTCTGTGCAAATATCAAAACAGGTTGCTAATTTGCTCATTGAAATGGCAGCGTGGAAATCTCAATTCCAGGAATTGTTCTGGATTCGATTCACTCCGCTGCCTTTCTCTTGCAGTTGCCTGGATGAGCCAGGATAAATAAAGCGAAATTAATGCTAGGAATCGTCCCTTTCAGGTCTCCTGGATCCGACATCGGGACATTCATCTGCTGACGGTGGGCAAGTTCACGTACACGTCGGACCTGCGCTTCCAGAGTATTCACAATCCGCAAACAGAAGACTGGTCGTTACAGGTATGATGATTTCCGTTTTGTCCTTTGAAAGGACTCGTCGATTGCTAATCGAATTCCGCCCCTTTCTCCTCTTCCTTTTCACAGGTGAGGTACTCACAGAAGCGGGACTCCGGAATCTATGAGTGCCAAGTGTCGACCACACCGCCCATTGGTCATTCCATGTATCTGTCAATAGTCGGTGAGTAAAAAGGACAATCACTTTTGTTTATACAACTCATTATTTAGAGTTAGGATTACCAAGCTTACTACAAATTTAGTAAAATCAGTATGAATAAAAAGTTGTGAGATAAAAGTTGAGTGGCTTCTCGTATTCTTATTCACAGACAAATAAAATGTTTTGTTGGTTATTCAAAACGGATATTATAAATTATGTTTGGCATAGTTTCACCTCAACGAACGGGTTAAATATTTGTTTCTTTAAGTATTATTTATTCAATTAGGTCGATAAGGGATGTATGATTATTTAATACTAGTTTCTATTCGGTTTGAAATATGAGCGAAGCGAGTGTGTATAACATTTGTCGTCCGTGTTTTATACAAAATTTCATGTATTTTAAACGAATTTCCACAAAACCGACAAATTCCTACAATTTATACTTATGAAATTACAAATTATGGTTCTCCCAAACAATAAAACTTCTATTTCTATCTTTATAAGTCAATATCCCAATCACAGTGAGTAGTTAGTAATATATGGTTCAATACAATCGTACTTTACTTGTGTTTAATTATGGTTAAAATATCAAACACGATATTCAAATATGTATTTATTTATAAATTCTCTTTCGTCAAAACCACGATTACTGTAAATTAAAACTATGATATATAATGTTATATCAATGTTTTTAAAGGATGATCAATCACAATAAAAATTATAAAATTTGTTAAAAAACTTATTCGTGTTTATTACAAAAGTTAGAATGGAAATTTACAAAGTTACTACAACGAAATAGAATTCAAGAATTAACTGTCGACGGCCCGAATTGTGTTGCAATAACCTCTACGAAAAAGATGCGGACCTCCTATTTATGGGCTCTTCCATCAGGGTGTTTGTTCATTGATAAGAATTCCTCAGAGTTGAATGAACGAAGGGATTTCTAGAAGAAACTGCAACAAAAATAACATTGGTTTGATGACCTCCGGTTATCTGACTGCGGTTGCTGCATTTCCGTGGGGATATGTAAATTGTTCCTTTAAATTCTAGACGGCACTCGACCTTGATAAGGGTTTTCTTATCTGGCGGGATGGCCCTTTTTGTTTCTGAGCTGTTAAAATGGTTTTTAACCAAAACCAAATTTAATCAACTTAAGAATAAAATTGTACAATTATCGATATTTATATATTTTTGGCAACAATTATTATTCAATGATGTTAATTAAACACAATTATAAACAAATTTTTAAAAATCAGTTAAAAACTGTTTTGTTTTGTCTTTCTATTAAAATATTAAAACAATAAATATTTATGAAAACTATACATACATTTAATGATGCCAAAGAGCAATTGCATAATTTATTTCCTGAACCTTTTTACCATTCGTATGAATAAAATTAAAAAGTTGGCAAGCCTACCGCAAAATTTCCATTTCACTGCTCGACTTCGGTCAGATTTTAATGAGCCCTGTCCCAATGCCAACTATTTAAATATGTATCAAAATTATTCTCTCTGCACAATGTAAACTTTTATTAAAAACTTTCGCAAACACTCGTTTAGAAATTTTAACAAACAATTTGCACAGGAGGCAAAAAAGCGATGCAAATTTTATTTGCAAAGTTTAAATTAAATTCCTCTTCATTATGAAGCATTTGTAAATGTTGTGTGTGTCCTTTTTTGGTTAGTCTCGGTCCCGAAAAGCAAAAGGGAATAATTTTGGCCGAAATGATAACCAGCAGAATGTCATTTTATTTGGCTTTATTACCTAAGCAAATGAAAGTAGTTTGTTTGGGCAATTGTGTAACTTTTAAATGGGGCCAAATATTTAATGAATTAGTTGCAAAATACATGACTCCACATTAATTATTTGCCTAATTAAGTAGGTGTTAATTAGGAATGAAATGTTAGCAGTCCCGAAAGTTTCCTTTTTTTGGTTAAATTAACACTTCCGTTTGTTTTGTATTAATTTAATAGTAAATGATTAAAACTAAAGAAGGTGAATAAATTTTACTCCGAATATATGTATTTAAAACTAATATGAAACAAGGACAATTATTTTTAAAACATAAAATAAATGACATAAAGAATTTTAATATTTGTCACAGTTCTTCGGTGAAAGTGAATCTTTGCAAGAAAAGATGAACCGCAAGCACTTATTTAAAACCTCTGCAATATTTTCTTCATGTTTTAAATCGCTAGCCAAGATTCACTTCTATTGAGCAGCACTTACTTAACACAAGCATTGAAGACAATAAACTTGGTCGATATTTTGATTGCTTTTTTATAGTTTGTGGGATTATTACCCGTATCGTCACAAAAAGTATCTGGCATAACAGGGGTTAGGAAGATATGGGTTTATATACAACTGTGCGCAAAAAATAGTTGGACTTTGTTTATAATTTCAATATTCTAAATTCATTCTTCGAAATATTTTTCGTTGACGAGAGGTGTTCTGCATTAAAGTTATGTTGTCGAAGGTTCAGGTTCCTAAGGATGGAGTGCGTTTGTACGTTCCATGAAACGCCACTCTGGATATGTACGTACCAGCTTAGCGTTACAACAATTGCACAGGCCATGAACAATATGAAGCAATTACAACTACAGTTTCATACTGGATATATTTTTTTACTTATAAAGCTTAACTATGGAATCTAGAGGGGATTTTACCCAGACGCCTTTTGCCAGTAACTGGTTATAAAAGATAAGACAAGCCTGCAAGATCTTAGTCTCGGCGTGCCTTCTCCATGTCAGTCTTCGGTCTAGATGGTTGCCCAAATAAAGAGTCGATTACTTCTGAGGAATAGTCAGCTTCTTTGTTTAGCCAGGAAGATTATTTTTGTAAAGTACTCATAGATAAAGCAGGGATACTAGAACGCTACCCTGATTGTTTTTAAATCCAAATCATTCTTAGGCTAGCGAAAGCTCGCTCCGTTTTCGTACTACGGATAAAAGTGGCTTCATTTCCTGCAGCTATGGACCTTTCCAGATACAGATGATTATTAAAAAGAGTTTTTTATTCTTCTTTAAATATTGTTTTAAACTTTTTTATTTTTTAAAAGTGTTTTATTAAATGAAAATCAATCATAAAATTACAGAAAATGCTTCTTATTCGCCATGAATATTGAATACACTCTGGAAAAATACCGCGAATAAGGAATGGTATTTCGATTAATTAAAAGGATACGATGCTATAACAAAATAATATGTTTGTAAAAATTAAATGTATTATTTATATTTTAAATTCATATTAGTCATTGATCTGTTTTGCACTCGCCTTTCGAAACACCCGCTTTTCGATATCCATTTGAGTTTCGTAATATGTATTTCACTTTATCGCACATAGTGACAGCTTTGAATTTTTATTTAAAAAAAATTTCATAAATTACCAGTAAATTTGTCTCAAAATCAATATTTGGTCGCCATTGTTGCCCTTTAACTACACAAAATATTGGTCTAGGCCATGTCATAGGACCGTGATTATGTTGCCATTTAATTAGCGTTTCATGCTTTTAAATTTTAATATTAACCGCTTCAACAAACATCTAAATATAATTTGGTTATTTTTGTTCAATTTTGGGCAAACAAATGTTGCATGCCACAATAAAATAGGCAATAGCCTTATAAACAAGTCAATTTTAAAATTTACCTTCTATATGATCAAATTAAATGTAAAATTGTAAATACTTCAGTACGCATGAGTGGAGTGCAAAATACGTTATGTCCTGTTGTAAAGTCTTGTTTTTTAACTCGGAAAAGATGAAGCACCTTCAGCTCGAATTTTTCTCTTGTTAAAAACAGTTGACTGTACACAAATAAGTATTTTTGTTTCAATTTTGACTGTCGTAGTTTTTTCTTAATTAAAACAATGTATTTTGTTAGCACCAGAGGAAATATTAATCACAAATTATTCGGATTCGATCCCCCAACTTCGAGGAGTCAGGGGTGCTAACCACACAAATACAGAAATCTACAATCTTACAATTAGCTAATTGAATAAAAAGACAACTAAATTTGTCAATTGTTAAGATAAAATTAAAAAAACCAATATTTTAAATAAGTTCTATTATTGTTGCAATATAATTTATCTTTTCGTCCTTGATAAATACGCGATTTATAAAAAGAGAAAGCTTCTAGAAAAGTTAAATGTATGGTTTATAAAATTATCTAAAAGAATTATACGAGTATGGAAAAATTGGTTCCTTCAAAAATACCTTTATCGTGGGAGTTTTATATAAGAAAAATCATTAATCTCACGCAGGTTTCAATTTTCTTTTTTTATACGAATAAGTTGCCTAACCTTAAGATTCTGCAAATAAATCATTTTAACAAATTTGTATTTTCAAGAATGTGGGTGTTACGATTTATTAGTTTATTCTATATAAATTTTATTAATTAATTTGGACCTTTCTTTGAAGTTGTTTCACTTTGCTGTAATTAATTATTTGTACGGTCAAATTTAATCAACCTACGATATTTGTACGATATTGCACTAAATGTCGAAAGTCAAAACACGAAAGGTGTGGGTAAATATTTTTAAAATTTTAATTAATGGAATTATAAGTATTTTTTTTAAATGTGTACAAGGCAACAATATTGAAGATTAGTTATTTTTAGATATATAATAAAGAATATTTTGGTCATAAATAAGATTAGCCTTTTAAAAGGATGACTAAATTGAAATGATTATAGTCTATAATAGTCGTTAATACAACAAGGTCGATAAGATAAGCCATTATTAAACTCAAGGGTTGTTTTAAGCTGCGAATGAAACGAGTGCTTTAAAGAAGGCCTGGGAGTTTAATTATGTATAACGAGAGTGTTTAAACAAAATTTAATGCAATTAACGTAAAAATTAAAAAAGATTATTCGTTTTCTTAAAACCAAATTAAAATTTTATTGTCTCCCTCATATTGTTTTCTTTACTTGTCATTAGATTATCCATAGGAAAATGGAGAAAGCTATATCTTGTTTTTCTTTCATTTCAATTTGTATTCATAATATCCACTTAATTAGAAAAAAATAAAACTTTTTGTCTACGAAGTTAAAAAATATTATATAATTACCACTATTCATTATCATCATTTTTATATGTATTGAATATCAGTTTATCGATAATTACTAATAAAAACGTTCGCAACAGTTTTTTTCCAAATTGAGGAACAACAACTCACAACAAATTTTCATATTTAAATAATAAATTTGGTTATGACAACAACGTGTATTTTCACTAAATAGGTAATAAGTTAGAAATAGCGGTTTATACCAATTGTGCAACAACAATTCACAACGAAACTCTCAACTTTAAATATTTAATTAATAATGTGTAAATATTTGATTAAATTGGTGATAATTTGCGGTAAAAATTTAGAATTATTTCAGAACTCCGTGCAGAAAAATAAACCATTACAGAACCACTTTACGTTAAGAAAAGTCTACTTTTCGAAACGGAATTGCACAAATTTATTATTAAAGCGTTCTCCGTGAAAGAATTCCAAGAAATTTATATGGCGTCAGTTTCTTTGTGCATGGTTTAACTGTAAAAATATGGAAAATTTATTATTTAATGAAACCCCAATAACTTAATTCATAAAGTTTATTACGACAGTTTACGAGAAGGACAACGAATGTTTTTTTAATTTATTGATAATTTATTTAAAAATGCATAAAATTTTGTATAAAACACGGTCGATAAGCATTATTAAATGCCCTATCTTATTGACCTTGTTGTATAAATAACTATTATTTTTTTAAACAGCACGACCTTACATAAGAAATTGAAACCATTATCGTATTGCAAAAAAAAATCACATTTTTATCACAATTCTCATGAAATAAATTATTTTTGTTATTAATACACTGTATGTTCAATAAATAAAAATAATCAATATAATTTAATTTCTTTCAAAAATACACTATAGGTTTAAAAAAAATTATGTTAGTTATGTTAGTTAATATCTATTTCTTAATGTGTTCAAGGCCTTAAACGTATATATACGAAACATATTAAATAAATAAATATTTCCCACAACATTCCGGTATGGAACTAGGAGTAGTCTCAACGTCAACCAACGGATGTTAGACATTCCATGACTATTTATTTTCAGTGTATTAATGGTCAGTTAATAGCACCTAGACCGGTTTGAAAAAGGATCCAGTCAATCGTACCCGCCCAGGGATCGAACTCACGGCCTCCGAGAAGGCAGACGAGAACGTTTTCGTCTATGGAGCGGGCACGAAACATAATAGAGTATTTAAAAATCAAATTAATTATTTGAATTTATCAATAAAAGTCAGGATATGATAATAATAGATTAAAACTAAAACACGTATAAAAGGTTCTCTAATTCCAAATAATTAGAAATTTTAANAAGGCAGACGAGAACGTTTTCGTCTATGGAGCGGGCACGAAACATAATAGAGTATTTAAAAATCAAATTAATTATTTGAATTTATCAATAAAAGTCAGGATATGATAATAATAGATTAAAACTAAAACACGTATAAAAGGTTCTCTAATTCCAAATAATTAGAAATTTTAAAACATATATTTAATTTAATCCCCATTGTTAACTTTACAACCATTATCGCCACAAAGCAAATCCCTCGGGAATTCACAGGAACGACCGTAAAATCTTGAATAAATTTTGGGATAGAAGTTTTGGCTTTTAAATTATTATTAATACTAAATTGGATAACAAAAGGTAGTTTTATGTTCTGTACCAACTTATATGATAAAACATTGTACTTATGAGAAATATTAATTGGTTTTGAATAATTAATACCAATTCTATGAAAATTGGGTCAATCTCTAGCTAAAGATTTTCTATCAGATTCATACTAATTTCTGGAAATCTTCTCAAATTAATTTATACCTCATATCTGTGGGGGTAATTAAGTCCAAAGAGTCCGAGGTGGCAGTAAAGTTAAATGGCAGTTCCAATTTAAATTGCCATGAATTATGAAAATCATTCAGATTTAATTGCATTCGAATCTGTGTTTGTGGTCGGAAGCCTTTAAAATTTTAAACATTAAACTGTGCACATTGGAAAGGATTTCAATCGGGATTCAATGGGGACTATTTTCGACTCCCAAAACGTCGATTAATTCTGAATCCATTTATGATTTTAATCCGCTCGGATTAAGGTGTTCCGCCAAACGAATAACAATTAAATTGAGCTACAATATTTAGCCACTGGCCACAAATCGAATTCCACCACAGCATGTCCATGTCTTGCTTTTAAAAGCACAAAACTGATGCTGCCCAATTAATTGCAAATCTCTTTTTTCTCTATTTGATTTTCGTTTTTTCTCTCTCTCTCTCGACTATTTGCAGAACCAATTACAACGCTAGTCGGAGCTCCAGATCTTTATATCAATACAGGGTCGACGGTGAATCTCACTTGCATTGTGCAGCACAGCCCTGAGCCGCCGCCCGCCATCAAGTGGATGCATAATAACGCCGTAAGTACCAAATAAAACGAAACGAACACTGTCTCCATAAGCGATCTAAAGCTGATTCATATCTTTTAATTGATGAAGGGAAGCATTTTTCTTATCGTTAATAATACTCTTCGGTATAGTGTTCAATGTAAATCATTTCCTTTCTAAATCCACATTTTAAGTAATTTTAGTATACAAGGCTTACAACAATATTATTATTTATGAAAAAATACTTTTTTGTTTTATTTCAATTCATTAAGTAATGAAAATTAAATTCTGGGAAGTAGCTATCGTTAAACGAACACCAAAACAGCTTAAAAGCATAAATTAATAAAATACTCGTTGGAAATATATCAATTTGAGCTTTGAATTTCAGAAAGAGCCATTTTTATAACAAAATAAAAAATATACATTAAAATACAATGTAAACTATTTTTATTCAATTTGAAATTTAGGTAATTATTTACGTATAATGGTTGCTTCTATACAATACCATTAAATTATATTTTATTATAACGTTGTATGTAATCTTATACTATAGATAAAATACTCGTGTCACGTATTTAATAACGACTGACTACTTTACCGAACTTAATGAAATAAGGTTGTGCTTTATTTTTATAACCGCTTATTTTTATAATTTTTTTACAACAGTTTTTATTGCTTTTGAATTATATCCTACATACACTCCATTTCACTTGTTGAAGGACGCT
>JXOV01003186.1:9565-21604 GCA_001014945.1 Clogmia albipunctata
AGAACCTAAAATATCAAAATTTGTTTGTTTTTATACGTTGCTGGGAATTTTCTCTTGTCAACAAAATAATTTATATTTACACATATACATTAATCTTCTTTAACTTTGCCTTTTTCTCAGTTTAGTAAATTATGATGATTTCCGCTTGAAAAACGATCAGTTTTCGATTAACTCAAGGAAGGCTTTGGCTTGTGAATTTTGGCAAAACAGAAAAGTTTTGTTTGTGAGGGAAAATAAAATCGTATTTTTTTAAAATATATTTTCAATAAATACAATTTCCTTGATCAATTCTATTTTTCCAATAATAACCATGTAGGCAGATAATATTAGTTTAACATGATAATTATTGCATTTTTGCTTTAGGTATAGAATATAGTTGGAATTTGGTGTAAATAGAAAAATCACCAATAAATTATTTCATAATTTAAATTTCTTACAAAATTCATAAAACAGGATTTGCTGCAATTAATTCCATTAATTTGCACAACCTCTTGCTGTTAAAATTGAGTGGAAACTACGAAAGTGTTTTGACATGTTTCATGCAGCACGACAAATTTTCTTTAGCCTTTCTAACGATAAAGACTAGCTGATTGTAAAACTACAGTCGCAGTAAAGAATTCCGTTTGTTGGAGTTTATAGCATGTTTTGCATATTATTAAATCGCGCGAATAATCGGACAATAATATATGTAAGTTATCTGAAACAGGTTTTTAGGTTTTATGAACTCACATGACTGTCTTGGTGATAATCGGAATATTAGTGGGTATTGGGAAATTTAGCACAAAAGCATTGACTGAAAAATTGACTTTGCTTTACATTTGTGTAGAACCAAATAATAATTTTCATATCCTTAACTTAAGTCTAGACTAAATGTAATTAAAATCTATAAAACAGTAATTAAAAATAAAGAATAATAATTAATGTTTTAGAGAATAAGATGAATTTATCGTATCAAATCATAAATCAATAAAAACATATACATTGCTAATTAAGCCCTTATATATTCCCAATATAATACCATTATTTATCAGGATACAACTCGGATAATGTCTGGAGCGAAATGTCTGGTCATTTTTCATTGAACGATAAATAGCGGCAATAGCGGATATTGGGGATTATTGGAGAGCTATTGTCATCCTCCTTTATAGTCGCATTGCAAGGCTTTTAAGTAAATAATACTGTAATAGATAACTAAACTAAACGTGTACAGTTGTGTACTCATTGTGACTGGTTTATGTTGTTTAATATTTTATTATTAGTTTTCATTAGAATGTATGTTGGACCAAAAAATCATTATATGAGAAATAGCATATTTGAGTGTGAGAACAGATTCGTTATATATTAGTTTTATACATAAACCAGTCCTTTCACTTTGAAAGTGACATCTCAGATCTCAGCCCATAAGGTAAATTGTTAAACAATTCTTGAATAATTTCAGTAGGAGTTTTCTACACTTTTTGAACCTTGTCTAAGAATCTGATGAATTCTATTATTCCATTGAAAATGACGGAACTCATGTTACTTATTAGAGCGAAGCGATAAACTATAATCGTAGTAAAGAAATAACTCGAAAATACTAATTACACTAAAAAGTTAAAGAATGAGTTTCACAAGACTTACTTATTAAATTTTTTTGATTACATAGCGTTTAAAGTAATCCTTGGGATTTAAAATTGACATTAGTTTCTGATCAACTGGACAATTATTTGTTTTACAACTCATTTGAATCGACAAGATCTACAAATGTTTTTCTTGTCTGTAAGGATTGCTTTAATCATATTTTTCTATTACTGGCTTAATTTTATTCCTTGTCTGATAAATTTGTCGTTGTCATGTGCATTAAATTTTCTTAGCATATGTGTTCCGGATGACTAGCTGTAATCAAANAGTTTCTGATCAACTGGACAATTATTTGTTTTACAACTCATTTGAATCGACAAGATCTACAAATGTTTTTCTTGTCTGTAAGGATTGCTTTAATCATATTTTTCTATTACTGGCTTAATTTTATTCCTTGTCTGATAAATTTGTCGTTGTCATGTGCATTAAATTTTCTTAGCATATGTGTTCCGGATGACTAGCTGTAATCAAAAGTCATTAGGAAGAATAGGGGTAAATTTTTAATGGATATAAAATAAAAAATAAATAAACCATTCCCACGACATTCACAACGGAACTAGGGGTAGTCTCAACCTCAACCAACGGGTGTTAGACTGTACACGACTGTTTGTTTTTCAGTGTATTAGTAGTCAGTTAATAGCACCTAAGACCGGTTGTAAATGGATCCAGTCAATTCGCCCATTTCATTTATTTGTTTGCGCCATCACAAATTTATAATTCGCTATAAATATTATTTCGCAATGTTAATACACAAATGGAAACTTTTTCACGCTAGAAAAATATAGAATTTTCATAGAAAGGGGTTTTATCTCAATTTATTTTAATGATGTACCAAATGGCAAATCAAATGCAAATATTTATGAGCGAAAAAGTAGTTTAAAAATTATACATTTTTTATTTCTAGTAAAATTTCACATAAAGGCGAAATAAAAATTCTTTGATTTCATTAATATTTAACGAAAAATATATGTTGAGGATATAGTATTAAGTTAAGCATTTAATAGACAAGTAAAGTAAAAAAAAGTTTTTTTTGAATGACACAGATAATTTTAATTACATTTTCAAAAATGTTTACAGGTGTTTAAATGGAATAAAATATTATTGAGTAAGGGACTTTCCTTTGGGATAAAAATTTGTTCAATAAAAAAATCTCCCTTTCTTACACAAGACCTACTTCTTTAATAAACCAACATTGAATTGTTTTTAAGAATGTAATGACAGTATGATCTGATTTTTCATTGTTTTATTTTCACAGAGTTTATTGCTTTATAAAAGCAATGTCTATATTGCTATTTTTGACTGCTTTTCAAAAACTAATGCTAGTTCTGAAAAGAGAAGGATTTGAAACTTCGGAGAATTTTGGGTATTATCAAAATATTTCTTACCATTTTTCTATATACAAATACCTGTTCAATATCAAAAAGAAATTCATCCGGCTTACTGAAGCAGAATAGGAAAATGACCAATGGAGACGAGTTCAATTTTATATAAAAAATGAATCCGTCGATATTATGTATAAATGGGAACAGTAAATAAATTGCCCTTAAAGTAAACTGGTGTTTCCATTCGGGAGCCCTGGGTTCCCCAAAGAAATCTCCCCCACTACCGATATTGGCGACGATTAACGAAAAGAAAGTCATATTCTATTTTATCATATTAATATATTATTGATACATCAGAAATTGTTGAATAATTTCTGTTAAACAAAAAAAAAGTTCAAAACTCAATATTGTAGTATCTAATATTTTATAATTTTGGTCCCAGTTGGATTGATTTGCAAATGTATAAAAAGTACGGACAAATACGCCATCAAACGATTTTAATCATGACATGATGAGTTGAATAATGTTTATAAGTGTGGGAATATGCTGTGGAAACAAAGGAAAAGCTTGTACAGTGCTGCTGATGACAGCAGTGCCATATCCAAAAGGATTGAAATTTAAAAAGGAAATAGTATTTGCCAGATCCGGGTGGTGAAATAAGAAACAATATGACAAACACTAAAAAAAGATTATCGACGTCTCAACTTGTCATGATTTTCCATTAAATAATACTCCTTGTTGACGGTAAAAACTGTTTTTAAATATGTAAAAGTAAATTCAAAATGTTGTTCTTTGAAATTACGAGGGTGTGTAAATAAGTAAGTAGAAACATGTATAAGGACAATGCTTTTTCGTATTTTTTTATTTGTTTATCACCATATCCGCCTTCAAGCTCAATATACTTAGTAACACATTTCTCTGATTTTTGAAACCTGTATCAAATTACAATAAAAATTTATTTTCTGAAGTTCTGCAAAACGAGCTATAAGGTCTTATATCCTCCAACATAGCTGTTCAGTATCGGATTTTTTACCTTCTGTCTATAAGATGGATTATAATTTCGTACCCTAATTCGACCATTTTGACCATCGTACCGGAAGAAGAAAAAAAAACAATTTTTCCCTCGCAAAATGGAGAAAAATATGTCAAAAATTTCAACGAAGTCAAGTACTTTAGTAGGTATCAGCGGACTCATAGTTTGTCAATAATTCCGAATTTATGAAAAAAAACTATTGCGATTAAACAGTGTCAAACATAAGTATAATTTAATCTCACTATATGTTTGTTGCAAATGTGAGAAATCGCGGCACGTTTAAGGCGAATAGAAGTCTGATTCCTAGTACTTAACCGGGATAAGAGCTATGCTATTTTGATTTTTATTAACTCATTTATCTGGAGCTATTTTAATCTGGGAACTACAAATTTTTACTACGGTTCTAGAAGAATGATCTAAGCAAAATAATACTTTATTTTGCAATAGTAACGTCCTTCAGCTCTAATTCTACTTAGTTAATGATACTCTCTCGTATACAGATTTTAATAAAACTTACGTCGTAGATTTCCTTTGTTTATGAAACCAATATTTAAAATAAAATTCAAATAAATTTTTAAATTATCTAAAAAACTACAACCTCGAGACAAAGTAATGTTTGACATTATTTTTAACTCAATGATTTAAAGGAAAGAACTGTTAATATAAAATTCAATGGAGATGTATTAAAAATTATTTCTTTAAGTTAAGTGTTACATTGAATTTAATAATGAATCTATAATATGAAAAAATAAAACAAATGACATCTTCTAGGCCACCAATGATATAATTTATTTAATTTTTATTATTATTTCGCTTGTTATTATAATAAAAATTATTCAAAATAATATTATTCCACAAAAAAAATATTTCGTGTCGTATTTTAGCCATTCTGGCAAGTTTGTTTTCGGTTCTCCACATTTAATTGGGCAGCAGTTTCAGGTGTAGTCTCATTCTGGTTTTAATTCCCGTTGAAGTCGTCGAATCAAGAAATGTTGTTCGGGGCCAGTTTCATAGAGCCCAGCAAGTAAAGCAAGTTGTTGCAGTTCTGGAAAATATTACCACAAATAAAATCACATAACTAAATTAAATATGTAATTAATCAATCCTACTGTCAATGTCTCTAAATGAATCAAATTTATTTGGATAGTTATATTTTTGTCTTGAAAAGTTAAAACTGGTAAGGATTTAAATAACAACAAAATGAAATGTATTGCAAACCAATATTGAGAAAAAAAGCGAGTGATTTAATTTACAATTTGCTAGGACATGCATAAGGTCGCTTTTTGTATAAATCAATTCTTATATAAAAATTTTTTATAATATAATTTAACAGCCTTTTACTTTTTGGTTTTATTGAAATCTTTGTTTTTTGTGTTTCATTGTGTTGTTGTTGTTAATTCATTTTTTTAAAAAGTATTAAACTAACTACCAGAGGCAACATAAAACTGCATTAGAGTGCATTATATAAAAAGTTTGCAAATATTACTTAAGAAAAGCGTGACTATTTTTAACTTATGCTTTGATGTTTTAATTAAGTATAAAATCACACTAATTGTAATTTTAATACAACGTCGTCCGAACGAATACGAAAAAATTGTGAACGTGGATAATGAAAAAATTTAATGAATAATATATCGTGTGCAATAGGTAAAATATTTCCAGCTCCTTTTTTATGTCCCTTTTATATTATGTTCTTTTGATATAAATTTTTCGCAGATTCATTGGAAAGGAAAATTATCAAATTTTCTATATTTGTCAACATCCAGTCGTGCCTGACTTTGAACCAACCACACTGCCTCAACCCCAAAAACATTAAAATTCCAGGCATTTTTTTCGTGTCTAAGGAAATGCTCTTGCCGAAGGGATCCTGATCATGTTTCATACCATTCCATCCCGCCAAACACAGTTATTATTTATTGTTGACATGACAAAAGAAGGTAATTAATATAAGATACAGAGACATAGGAAGAATTTATTTACCGCATTATTCAAAAGGTCTAGAAGTAGGTCGGATAAGATAATCACGAAAGCTTTACCGGAATGGTTGCGAATTACAGCAGCGCTTCATGTCAAGAGTGAGCCCACACACAAATAATTGGATAGAAAAGAGACAAGAGGAATAGTTTCTGGGCATCCAACATAAGAAGATTTTCTGCAATAAGGCAAACATATCAACGACAGTGTAATCCCCTTCACTTAACTTGATAGGACCTAGGCTATTCCAACATAAATAAAATTCCAACAAATTCATCAAAATAAAATCTATTGACCTTATTTCAATTTAAACGTAAGTTATTAAACAGAAAATTTAAAGACTTACTTTCAAATTGAATAAGTGAACACTTACTTAAAGATTTTACTGAAAATTGAACGAAATCAGTAAAGAGATACATATTAATTAAAGGCACAGTCTCATAAACATTAATGTTTGATCTCGTTAACCTCACATGGAACAAATAGACAAAGCACTGGCAATGAAACAGGAGATAAAACTGATATTCTGGCAAAGTGATTAATAAGATTGTAATAGTGACAACAATGAGCCCAATCGAGCGAGCTAATTCTGAACATTCCCAAAAGCCTTTGTATTGTTATTGATTAACCCAAATACCCAAAATCAGGATTCACATTCTCTTCTTTCTTTCATCCTTCCTTTATTTCACACAACCATGCCTTAATAGATGTAAGACAGTTAATACAATTGATTTATAGAAACAGTTTAGGCTTTTATTTTATTATTACAAAAACTTCATATTTCTGGATGTAAGTAAATGTGGAACTGCAGGGGTGCCCAAACTTTTTCAGCACACGGTGCTGCTATTACAGAGTAAGTGTGTATAGAGGAGAACATAGATACCTGTATATATAGATATTCTGTCAGGTTTTGTCCCAGATAATCGCGTAACTGCGCATACCTGTGTTAAAACTTGTAATAAAAGCTGTGGCGAGTAACAAATTTGGCAAGTGTCGTGAGTGGTGACGTCAGAATCAACGGCAGTGAGTGTGGAAGAAAAGCCACTTTTATTGAGAAGTTTGTATAGCCTAGAGTGCAACGAATGCAATGGCACAAACTCAATAATTCGTGATGGTTTCGNTTAAAACTTGTAATAAAAGCTGTGGCGAGTAACAAATTTGGCAAGTGTCCTGAGTGGTGACGTCAGCACCAACGGCAGTGAGTGTGGAAGAAAAACCAATTTTATTGAGAAGTTTGTATAGCCTAGAGTGCAGCAAAATGCAATGGCACAAACTCAATAATTCGTGATGGTTTCGGAGCACAAACAGAAAAGCCGCGTGAAAATTCCAAAACGATTAGAAAACGCTTTGAACGTAGTGTTGTTATAAATATAATTTTTATTATTTCAATTGCATAATTTCGTATTATACATATTGTTAATTAATTGATGAATAGTTTTTAGCGCGATTAATTCTGAATCAGTATTAAAAGAAAAAGGAATAGTAGTTTATGAATGGTGAATAATAAATTCACATGTAATTATATAAGATCGTTTCTGAGAAGACCACTTATAAATTCAAAGATATTGTTAATAAATTAAAATGAAATCGTATAGACAGAAACGAACAAATACATACCAACAATAAAAACATTTTCCTTTAAAGATGATAAAAATGATATTAAATGCATTACTATGAATTCTTTAAATGCATGAAAGTAGCAATAACAACCAGTTATTCACTTTTCAAGACGATTTATGTTTAAGTTTTCAAGAAGGAAGGCTGTTTCCGCTAGGAGACGACGCGAATAGCTTCCTTTGAGAATTAAACGTCAAGACACGAATGCTATTTTTCCCAATTTTCATTTGTAAAATAGCACAAAAACTAATTAATACTAATTAAATAATTATATGGGAAACATTGAAACATAACTTTGAATGACTTCTGTCAATAATTCACAGAAACTGCCCTAAATGAAATTTTTTTGTGGTGTGAAATTGATTTCTTTCAAATATAATTTTTTAATACTGATAATATTAAATGATATTTAGAATTTAAATTTGATATAATTTGTATAAGTTTATTCAAAAATATCTCTGTGATTTTTGGAGCAGTCAACGAGCGCCTCCCATCATCCCTATTTAAAAATATGACGTCACTGGTAATTTATTTATTACCAAATTGTATCCTGACTAAAATTTAATGAAATATTTTGATATTTCATTCTTCAGACTAGAATAAGAAGAAGTCGAATATAAGTTGTTTTTGTGAATGGAGTTGTAACTTACCATTTCTATAGTCCTTTTTTCATGCCTGTTTCCATTCAGTTCTTCAAGCCGTGGTGATTATTATGTTTCATTTAAAAAAGATTCACTTTTTATTGACGCATAGATTAATGAAAACAAGTACTTTTTATATCAAATTTGGGAAAAATAATATTAGTTTAGATTATTGAAATTGTATATAATAACTTATTTATTGTACTAATTACGTTTCTAAGCAAAATGCCACGTACGTATACAACAACCTGTATTGGATAAGATCTTAAATTTCCATGGAATGTTATTAAATATTCATCAGGTGTTGGTCGTTTATGTTTTGAGAGCAGTCATTTCTCCTCTGGTATAACGCAATCAACAAAGGACACATGGGAAGAGATTTTGTTTGCTGAGCTACCAGTCGTCATTATATTAAGAGAGAAGAGGATTCAAAAGAAAATTTTATCACCTTTTTAAATTTAATTACTGATGTAGAGCAGTCGTTGCATTTTTTTTTTATAAAATTTCATAAATATCCTTTATATTGAATTATAAAAGCAATTTTAAAACCAAAATGGATGCAGTTTTCCATTATGTTATTGAAGTAAACTAAAAGAGATATAACAAATATCGCTCATTTTTTAACTACAAAATGACGTATTTTGTTAAGTGAATCGATAAATCTCAAAAGATTTAGAAGTGTTTAAAAAGCTGATAACAAAATAAAACTTCAATGAAAGGATTTGCTTTCCAGTTCCCAAAACGAAATCATCAAAGCGCTGTCAAATTCAGACCGGACAAGTAAATTAAAAGTTTTAAATTAAATCAGAAACAGAAATCTTTGTCTCATTTATCAAAATGATATAATTATGAACTTCAAATAAATTAAAGCTTTTCCACATTAAGTTCGTAATAAGAAATATTCGGATTCGTAAGTACATATTATATGTTAAGCAACTAATATATTATCAATCAAATTATAATAAAGTCATAATTATTTTACACAAATACGAATATTAGTCGGAACGATATAGAATCGTAAATTAATTAATTTTACATGATTTTGTACCAATTTAATAAATTTCTGTCTTGGCAGTCAATTGAATTATTATTAACTACAATCTTCTCGACTATTTTATCACTCTATCATTCATTGTAATCCAGATAAACCAGGGATTCCCAAACTTGCAAAGGTAAAATTTTACAACCCCTACATCAACAGTATGGAGGAACAAGGACGCAAATGCAAAAATAACCATTTTGTAGGAGTACAAGAATAGCAATAGTATAAAATACGGGTCTGATAAGTTTTCGGCATTTGTGCGTGGAAGTTAATTTTACTAAGAAACAACAGCTACTGCTCAAATTTTGATATTGATTAAACAGCATAAAAACTGCTCTTAAGTGATCTCTTAAATGCGATATTGCTCTGGTCAGTTTTTCAAAAATATAACGAAACGCTCGCTTTCTCACACAATTTGTTCTCATGTGTGAAGGACATGCTTCTAATTAGGTCCTTGTACTATTCGTAGCTAGGAACAAACAGTAATATTTGTGCATGATAGCAACTGTGTCAAATCAATGTGATGGGAGAGCTTCGTGTTCTAGGCACAGTTTTTAAAAGCGGGGAATAAGTCTTGACACTGCTCTTTTATAAGATATTTTTGCATGTTGTTACCTCTTCAAACATGATGTTAATAGTGAGTTATTAGGCACTTGGGCTTGCTGGAAAAGACGCTTTATGTTAGGATTTTCAAATTCCTACTAAAAAAAATTCTGGACATATTAAATGATTAAAAGACTCGCGATACACAATTTGGGAGCCCCTGAGATAAACCATTTAAAGATTTCGACTGCAGAAATAAGTTTTTTTTAATTTTACGGTTTAATATGTTAAACTATTCCTTGTTGTCTATTGAATAGAAGAAAAATCATCCGTTATTGCAATGTTTAAATATAAATTTTATTGAAACAGATGATTTCATACCTTTTAAATGTAAACCATCCGATAAAACTGTCACAATATCGGTTACTAGAGTTAAGCCACTAGTGCATACTTTATAGGACTTGTGTTATAAAAACGACTTTGACAGAAGAAATATGAGTTTAAATAAAGATTCTTAATAACTAAAACGCATTAAATTTCCATCAAAATGTCCATACATCCTTCTGAAATTAGACCATGTTTTGGTTCTCATTTGTCATATTTCAAAATAGACTCTTTAGAAACTATTTAAAAATTAAATGCAATTGGAAAGGATGATTTATTTTGCCTCTTGCTGGATGTTGCAAGTTAATTAAAAATATTTGTATTGGATAAGTTTTGATTTGTAAAAATACATTAATAATTATTAAGTAAAAAAAATATGTTATTCGAATTTTGCATTATATTCTAATAAGATTAAATTTGTCTTGTTTTTAGGCATTTTATTGGATCTCCAAAGGAAATGAAAACAGATAAGAGTATAATAAATTAGACAGATAAGTCCATTTGAAATGTCCGTGGACTAATCACGAGTTCCATCTTTGGGCACGAATTTGCGCTTTTGGGAAAGGGTGAAGATTCCCCAACACTTCATTCTTTTCTCTTTCCTTTATTTGTAAAATATGTATTTGTATATAAACACCAAACTTTATTATAATTGAAATATTATTAGTGAAAATAAATTAGGTCACATTCGACATTGGACGTAAACCGTTTCATCAGACACTTGCGAATTGACCATAAACGCAAACAATTGTGTTTTAGTTGCTCGAAATTGATTATTATTGTGGATTAAAGTATTCTGTTCTTGAATCGCTGTGTAGTTGTTGTCCTATCATGTAGCATCTTTGGAGTCAGATGTGATAGTGGTGTGTGTGTTCTGTTCTGACAAACCGTCTTTCTTAAGACGATTACAGAGAGCAGAACGGTGGTTGCCACAGTAAGGCAACACCCCCGTATCAGGTAACACACAATACAAGACAGTGAAATTGATATCTAGAACAAATCATAAATTATGTTTCTTAGATTTGACTTCGAAACATGAATATTGTTTTGACTTTGAAAAATTGATATTAGATTTTTCCTTATTGACTGATAAAAAAAAACATATTTATGTGGGTTTTACGCTTCTTGCTGTGGAATTTACGATTAAGAATATAGAATTTTTTACTTGGTTTTGTTGATACATTATGACATAACTATTTGAAGTGGTTACTTAATTATCCCTACCCCCAAAGTAAAATAGAAAATAATGTCGCTCTCTTATCTCGAAATGCAATTTCGTTAAATAAAATTTTTAAATGGATCCTTTTTTTTTCAATTTATGATAAATATTTTTATGTACAGGGACAATGACAACGATAATATTAAAAACTGATACTAAATATATGAAAGGAATTAAAAACCAAATTAACGGTTATTAATTAATTTTTGTAAAAAGAAACAGAAGTGTTATAATGCGTCGCACACTCGTCAGTTTTCGTCGAAAAAGTGAACAAAATTAATTACTCCTCGGGCAATTTTTTAAAAATTTTTTTGGCTCGCATTTTAGATTAAATAAATTCTAATGTACATTTGTTCTAATTTTAATTGAATTTCGACTATAAATAAAGTTCTGGCCAAAAAACCAAAATGTGAAAAAATTGGATGTTTAGTAAAATAATAAGAAAATATTTAAAAAATAGTTTATTACCTAAACTAGTTACTAATTAAGTTAAATATGTAATATACTTACAATAAAAAAAGTTTCCTGTTTAAATTTTCAATTATTTTATCTGTTTGAGGACATTTCTTAACCATTGTCATTAACTCTTGAAACTTATCGACCTTTTTGATGTGGTATAAAATAGTTATTTGATATGTAATATT
>JXOV01003188.1:10302-27910 GCA_001014945.1 Clogmia albipunctata
GTTTAAAACAGAGTTTGAAAGAGAGTTTCAAACAAGGCAAGCTGTTCTTTTTTGTACGAATTTCGCTTGCTGCCCTCCTAGGTGGCGCGCGTTTATTATTCTTGAAAAATATTAATTCAGCATTGGCCCTATTCTGGACCAATATTTTTGCATATTTTTTTAGTGTTTCAGACAATAAATTATTCAAATAAAATCACTTAAGAAAAATCAAAGTTGGGAAAAGTCGTATTATAGACACCCATAGCTCTTAACTACTGAATTTCTTCATGTACTAATTTTTGAAAAATTGAAATAAAAACATTTTGAAATAAAATTACTTGTAATTTTCGATAATGAGCACATCTTTTATTTCGACGCTCTTCCATTATCCACGATCAAGTCAATTCCATCCAATTTCAGTTCACTCCTGAACAGTGGGGTTATAAGATACCAAAAAAGGCCCAAATTGCCAACGAAGTCAGTACATGTCTATGAAGTCATCAGACCACAAGGGAATCTATAGACGGTTGACAAAATATTGCTTCGTTATCCAGGATGAATAATAAAAAAAAAACCTTACGTCAGTACTAAAAGACATTAGCTCCAGATTTCTCCTCTCTTAAATGTCTTTCTTTGGTGCTATTATTTAGCTCGCAGTTGTACTGATTATTGTTTTTATGAAATAGTTTCAGAAATATATTATAAACCCTATAATTATATTATTATTCAATTTCATGGTCAATAAAATATAATTTTATGACTATTTCTTGAAACTCCAACAAAGTATTTAATAGGAAATAGTAAAAAGATTAGAAATGCGGTATGGATACAAAAACTTTATTACATTTCTCTGGGATTGAGGTTTTTATATTTTTCTTATCGTAGTTAAATGTTGGTTTTGGATTTAGCATGGGTATAAAGTAATTTTGTATATAATTTATTTGCCAGCGAAATACTTGATAATAAATGATATATGTGTCATAAAAACAGTTTGACTAATGGTATTTTTTATATTGCAAAAATAATTACAAAGAAAGTTCTTTATATCAACAGCTATAGTAGTAAACAAGTTTAAAAAAATATTGTTCTTTGCCCCCTTGATAGTGTTATGACTAACTACAATCACGTAGAGTACTGTTTTTCCCAACTTAGATGCAAAGTATGTGGAAAATATATATTATCAATAAAAAATACAACTATTTTTAAATCAATTTGAATAATATTTACCAGACATCACCGCAAAATGGGCTTTCCAAATTGACAAGCCTAATTCTCAACCCACAAAGAGCCTTTCAAATTTAATTTGTAAAAATACCTGGTACTTCCCCAATTCTAAATGATTCACTTTCAACCAAATACACATTTTTTACAAAGATTCAAGACTCGAATGTTGAGCGTTCTTATCGGCATTTAATTATATAATTGTTTTGCATAATTTGGAAGATCTATTTAAAGCAAATTATATAGGTTAAATTAGAAACAAGCTTTTTACTAAATAACTAATCTAATTTTTTGTGACAATACTCTTCAATTTTTTCTGATGATTTTTAAAAATTAGCTTGATATTTAAATTTTTGCTCAAATAATGATGATTTGACTTCGTGTAATTGTATTGTATAATTAATCCAAGCAACCCATTAATGAGTTATAGCTAATGAGTTATGCTAACGACCCGCTAATCAGCACCGCACACGAGGGCAGTATAGGTCAAATTAGATTAGTTGGAAATAGACAATTAATAAGGTAAAGACCAAATTTATAATTTACCTAACATTAGTGGGACTTCGTTTGAAATTTCGAATAAAAAAGAATTAATATTAGTGCTACGTCACCTAGAAGAACGCCTGTGTCAATTTGATACAAATTACCCGGGTCCTATACAAGAAAGAATGGGTGTGACTGACTTTTAACCCGGCTTCATTTTAAATGTATTTGTATCTGATTCATCTTTGGCCGTTATAATCCGACGGACTTAAAAATCTAAAAACCGTCATATTGAATATCAACGAAAGCGGTTCCACGATACTGTCATTGTAAAATTTTCACTGAAAACTTAAAATAAATCTCTGTATACAGTGTACGTCTCATCTCTTTTATTGAACATCCATAAATCCCTTCTGATACCTCACCAATCCACTTCTAAACATCAAAATCGATACGTTCGTCATCTGGTGACAGTTTTTGAAACTAACAAAAAGTGCGGATTCAAAGTTAAATTGAATTTTTTCTCTTGCACACAGGATCCGGAAAATATGTCATCAATAAAATAACAGTTATCAGATTTTCTAGTGAACCTCTTCTTAAAATTTGACTTTTAACAAAATTTTAATTTAAAATAATTGATCGGTGAAGTAGTATTTGTATCGCGTACAAATTAAACAACAATAGTGCTAAATCGCGTCGAAAAACAACGTAAAGAAATAATAGTATCTAAATTATATTTGTACACGACACCAATACTAATGCAAATAAATGGATTTAAATTAAAATTTTGGTAAAACTCAAATTTTAAGGTTTACTATAAAATCTGATAACTGCCATTATTTTATTGATGACACATCATCCAGATCCTGTTTAAAACGTGTTTTAAAGAAAAAACATTCCATTTTAAATTTAATTCAAGAAGTTTAAAACTATTCCACTAGATGGCGAACGTGTCAATTTGGTAATTTTCAGACACAATACATTTAGAGCTGACGCAGTTTAGAACATAGTTGAAAACAAAGCACACTGTCTTTTTTATATGAATTTAGCTTGCTGTGCTTCTAGGTGGCGCACGTTCAATTTCATTACCCGCGCCTAGGCGGTTTATGTCTATTGAAAAAAACTAAGAAAGATCTCAGTTTAATATAACTTATTATAACCATATTTTTCTTTGAGATTCTCTTTATTTTTAAAAACGTTTATAGAAAAATAAATAATTAATAACAAAAGGAAACTTCTGTATATTTTCCCAACAAAACAAGCTCATCTTAAATCCGCGCTCAGAAAATTCTCGTTATTCATTGTGGATAAAACAAAAATAAAGCAAACGAATGAATCAAAATTTGCTAGATCGTATAGAAATAGACAGTTTTATTCGTCTATTTTTAGGACTATTAACTATCCGTGGGATTTGCGGAATGAAAGACAGATTAAACGATGTTCCAACTAAACATCCATATTTCAACTTTCTGAAGGCATGACAACATTTCTTCATCACTTTTCTTTCGCTTTTGCTGATTGTTTTTGTTTTTTTTTTTATTCAGCACCGGCTGTTTTGTCAATATTTTGCGGAATTTGTACATGAATCAAAACGTGTTTAATTGAGCGTTGAAAAAATAAATTACAACGCATTTACGGTGTGATTTGCTGGGGCTTTGACAAACAAGCCTCTGTTTGCCATTAATATTTCTGCAAAACAGGAGAAGAAGAAGAACCACAAAAAAACCGCTAATTGTTTTCACCTTTTCCATTTGGCAAATCCTGGACGTAGGTCACAAAGCATTTAATGTCGGCTGTTGGGTGACTTTCCTTCTTCAGACCTCGCTCAATCTCAATGATGAAGTTCTTCATTAACCTCGTGATCGTCTCATCACTGAATATCAGCTCCTTGCACTGTTCTTTGATCTGGAATGGAAAGAAATAAGTTATTAGCCTTTCAAAGGATAAATCAATTAAAATAATTAAATTTGCAAATTTCTTTCTCTTTTGGTGAAGTTCTGATTTTCGGAAAAGTATTAGAATAGGAGTTCAAAAGCCGACGATTCTTTTTCAATGGAAAGTTTTGAAGTAAAAAAATATATTTTAAATTTTTAGGTAAATGTGGAATGTTTAAACAAATTCACTAGAAGAATGTTTGCCTTTTGAGATTAACGCTAAAGATTAAATGCTTTTAGTCTATGTGATAATTAACCTCTTGTGAAATACATTCGTTAGATAGACGTAACAACCTTCATAAGTGCCTTCAGACATAACTATCTTGTTAACTAGACTAATTATGTTTTAATAAACATGCACTTGTCTGTAATAATTTAATCTTTTACTAAGAGTAATTAAAAGGGAAACAAAACCATTGGAATTATTCGCAATGGTATTTTATTACGAGCAAGTTTTTTATTGTATTTTTTCATAAAATCATAAAAAATACGGAACCGGAACTGTATGTCTTTAAAATTAATTTTTTTTATTAAAATAATGTCAAAAACTCTTTAAAATTGTTTTTATTGTGAAGCTTTCAATAAAGTTTAATATAAAAACCAACAGTTCCTGAAATTATGAGAATTTAAAGAAAACCAGTTCAAAATAGTTTTGCCGGGAATTATATTGTGCAGTCCAATTTCGAACAAACTACTGCGCCTGTATAATCTGGTGGTAAGCGCCCTAGACAGCCTCCTCGAAGGTCTTGTGATCGAACCGTAGACAGATATTTTTCATTACGAAAAAAGATTCCCATTTGTGTATATCCAAAATATAATATATCGAAAGTGGAAAAAATCGAAAAAATAGCTTTATTTCAGTTAGAAAAGTGTCACTATCTGTGATTTTTGGAGCAGTCATTGAGCTCTTCCCATCACCCCAAAAGTGTAACTGTTATCACTTGCAAAAAAGGAAATCCTAATTTACGAATGAATTTGACTAATTAATCATTTCTTATACAAAGTTCTGTTTCTAACTTGGAAACGTATGAAAACTCGATTTAGCCTCAATTTTTCATGCTCATTTTTTCATTAACAACTAACGAACTTTTAATACCTGTTGCTAAAATAGCTATTAGAAATTGTGGTGTCGTCAACACTATTTGTTCGAATTCAGATATGTTTTCAAAGTGGATGGAGTGCATAGAATCGAAAAGATAAACCGGATCTTTCTGAAATTAATAATTTGCTGATGTTCAATGAACGGATACAGATGAAAGTTGTGAAAGGGATGGTCTTCTTCGTAATTTGTGTGTTCTGTTTCCGTGGCAAAAATCTATCAATAAACAAACTCTATGTTGAATCATTTTGTTTATGATGCTAATCACATCATAACAAATAATGATTCACAACTGCAGAGACGCGGCAATGAATCGACAGGATTGGAGGCGCGTAATTCTGGAGGCCAAGACCCGCCCTGGGTTGTAGTGCCACTATCATCATCAGTTATTGGATCAGCGAAAGAAAATGCAAAAGTTAATAGATTTTTACTTCACACTTGAGAAAATCTGACATGAAACCAATTAAACTCCACCAAAAACCTTGCGTCATAGAATAAATCCTTATTTTTAAATCTTTAAGAGCTATGACGTATTAATTATTTATGTTTCTAAATAGTTTGTTTTGAACAACAAGTAATGATTGACTTAATATTTCATTACTGAATTCCAAGAATAATTTCGTTCCAAAAGAGTCAAAGAAATCCCCGAAAACAAGTCTATTCAGACAAATAGGTTTGGTTTTTTGGCAATTCGAGAATCATAAAAATATTTGTTTGGGTTTCCAAAAGTTACGAACCCATAAAATAACACTATCAGCCAGATACAGCTTTATTAATTTGAATGGCTTATATTTCGAATTCCTTGGGGGGATCAAATTCGAGTCAAAAGATCACTCTTATCACGGATTTTTTTGTCTCAACCGAATTCGAATTAAGAATGTGTAAATGAAAGAAATGAAAACAGTTCGGGTGTGTTTCCCGATTAATCATCAGACTCATTCAGAAATAAGATAACCAAACATTAAGCTCTTAGTTGCTTAAAACAGAAAAAAAAAATTGAAGACTTGTTAATTGATTTCTGCACTGGGTAAACATTGCAAAAAAATAGCCGAGAATTTGACTTGTGCTAAATTGAACCTTACACCTCTCCGCATTGCAAATAATCACAATTTAATCAACTCAACGACAATCCCGTCGATTTACTGATTGTGTCTGGGAATTGATAAGATAATTTGGCAATAAACAGCCCGAGTTTTTGTTTGTGCACTTGTTAAATAACTGCCATAAACAAGTCATAAGTGCGATATTATGTTGGCGAAATTAATTATCGTTACAAGTGGTTTCAAAGAGTCTCAAATGTAATATTTTCCATCAAAAGCTGACAAGTCTAATACCACCAAATGCCGACAATTTTTATCTGTTTATTAATTCATTTAACGGTTTCAGCTTATTTTAAAACAATTGAGCATTTAAGAGGCTTAACAAATTCCTTAATCTCGAATACGGGATTTCTTTTAATTCTTTAATTCTGATAACGATTATCAAGTTTTTAATTTAATATTTCAATTTTGAATTAACATTTCCAGTTTGTTCCAGTTTAAGACTAATATTATCAACGTTTGACACCAAATTTAAATAAAAACTCAGTTCTGTTATTATAAAATCCTAGAAATTCCACGAAATGGTTTCTCTGCTGACCTTTATTTTGTGGGTATAAGGTTTCATATTTGCCAAAACCCAACAACAAATTCTTTCCAACTTTTCGATTTTCCAACGATTATTATTTTTCCCATAAATTTTAAGTTGAAAAACCCACAGGAATATTTTATATATCATAATTTCTTTGGAACCTTGTGATTATAAATTTAAAACTTTGTTGATTAAAAGTTTGTATTAAATGAAATTTAAAAACTGTCTTCATGCACATTTTAATAGTAATATTTTATAATAATAATTAATGTCATCTTGATGGGATATGATAAAAAAAAATTGCCCACCATTCAGCATCACACACTATGACCGTCTCGATCTGTACTAGGGATGTTCAAAATAACGATAACAAGTTATTGATAACTGTTATTTTAAATTAATTAATTAACATGTTATTCATAAATAATTATTAGTGTTATTGACTAATCATCAAAAATAAAAATATATAAATAATATTGTAAGAATAAAATAAGAAGCTATTATAATAATGAAATAACTAAATAATATAATAACAGTCAGTTATTTTCGTAACCAGATATTGTAATAATTGTCAGTTATTAAAGTAAGCTATTTAAATAACCAGTTATTGTTATAACTATAATAATTTTAACAACTTCAATAACTATTGAAATAATTAGGTGAGAGAGCACTATACTGGTATAAAAATGCTAGAGTGAAAGCCGAAATGTTTTTTGTTTTTTCAATTATAACTTCAAATAATTCATTCTTTTTTACTTATTGTAATGATATTGGTTATTTTATTATTTATAAACAATTCTATCGTTTTTCAAATTAATTTAAATCGTAATTCATTTGTTATTAAGAATAACAGTTATTTTAAAATAACTAAACTAAACTAAACAATAACAGTTATCCTAAATAGTATATTTCGATACAAGTGGTGAAATAAAGGTTATTACAGCACGAATTTACAATGTAAAATAAATTTCAAATTGTGAAACAACAAATCACAACAAAATTTGCAAATTAAATAATAAATTTGGTTATGACAATAATTTGTAATTTCATTAAAATAGTGACAATTTGCGTGCAAATTTTGAAATATTTCGGAACTCCGTGCAGAAAAGTAAACCTTTACAGAACCAATTTGCGTTAAGAAAAGTCTACTTTTCGATACGGAATTCCACAAAAAAAATTTTTAACATCCCTAGTCTGTACACTTTATAGGATAAGTTAAATATTAGTATAATAAATTGTAAGTATGAATTATCAGTTATTTACGGACTCTAGAAAATAACCATTTGAGTTTCGTAATGATTCATTTTTCAACAGCAACAATTTTAAGACTGCTAGTGAAAAAAAATCATAATCTACAAACAAATTTGACTCAATTTAAAGCCAAGATTAGGTCAAGTATTTTTCAACTCATTTTTTATGCATTTTAAAGAGGCGTGCAAAAAAATATGTTGTGTTCGGGTGTAAAGTACGTTTTTAATGAGGAATAGAATTTGAAAAAAAAATCCAGTCAAAGGCGACTTTCTTTCTCTTTAGTGCGATTAAAGTTGATTAATCCCACATTTAAAACTTGTATATAAAATAATCGATACTAAATTTATAGAAAATGTAATTGAACAAGTTTTTGTTTTGAACTTTATTTCAAAATAGAACTAAAACCCATATAAAAATAAAAATAGAAAGAAAACTCAACTTCCAAAAACGTTCAATCAAATTCTCTTTAAAAGTTTACCTAACAATTATCTGATGTTGTTATTGAACACAGTAATTAAAATTGAAGGTAATTGTTTGCCAAAATTTAGTTTGTGTTTAAAGTCAGCTGACTCTGTTATTAATGACTTTGCTTATGGAAAAATTTCATTTGAATTATAAAAAATTCAAGTGCAAGCTCTTTATAATCAGTTTTTGCAGTTTAACAAATTTTGTATATTTTCCATGACTAATTGATATTTTTATTTTAAAAAACCCCGCAAATATTTACAAAACCATTAGCAAATTTCTTGATACTGAAGCGTTTTTCGACACGTGTTGTAATGATTAGAATAATCTCTATAATCATGTAAATAAAACTAGTATCTCAGGACAATAAAATACACAATTTAATCTCATTTCAAATCATACGATAGCATTCATTGTTTCCCTTTTAAACAATAATCGATAAAGTTCACGGAAACATTCATTTTGATAACGGGTCATAATTATCGAAGCTCGCCTATTATGGCAATTTCATACAAATCAGCGCAAAAAGTATGAAACAAAATAATTACCCAATAAAAGTTGAATTAATTGGACAGAAAAACCTTTCATACAATCGTATGGAGTGACTGTCACCGATGACAGCTTGACAACCAAATTAAAATTACGCAAATAAGTTTAGAAATTTCAATTGATTCAGAGTCTCCATTGTAAAAAGCCCCTCAATGCTAAACGAATTGTGGATTTTAGGTGGTTGTAACAATGTCAAATGGCGAAAATTGGCGCCGACGCAGACAATTCAGGAGATGGAGAAGAGACTTACCCCCGTGACGTCACATAGAAAATAGCACGTCACACGAGCATACTAAGTATGTATTGGTCGTTGTTCTGAATTTTTCCGGATAAGTTAATCTCGTTTAAAAACGGAAAAAAGTCATGTTATTATAGCTTTTGAAAAAGTCGCAATTTGTTGCAAATAGTAATTAGAGTCGCCTTGAACGTGAAACTGAGAGATTTGCACGGTGATTTTTATTAAAATCACTTATAAAAGCGGTAGTAGCAAATTAAATACGATATCCACGTTTAAATAATATAATTTCACATAGAAACTGGCTAAAATTAAAATTAATTGCATAATTAGGGGATGAAATTGACACGGATAATTTGAGATTGTGAGAAGCCGCGCCTCCTGGCGAAAGGTCATCGAATTAAAACATCCTGGCACGAGGCAGGATAGTACTATATTGCATCATCTAATTCTGGTCTGGTCAAAAAGAGGAAAATAGCTGACCCTGGACGACCTCTGATTTTCTCACAGCTTTTTTGTTATACTCCTATTGATTATTGGAATTTTGCCGACAGTTTTTCAGCCGCTTTTGTACTTGGAAAATGTGGCACACAAACTACGTGCTCCACCACCACACCTCCTCTGTCGACAAACAAATACTCGGGCACCTTTTACTCATCATGCACACCAACACCGATGAAGCAGATTTTCCGAATTGGAAAATGCTGTGTGTTCAAAACCTTTGAAATTTCGAATAGGAATCCATTTTTAGACGCATTCTATGCTTGCTTCGTTAGAAGTAGAAAAAACAAAAACTCACATCGGGTGACACTTCCAACTTGCTGGCGGAATATCGTCCGGCGTACGGCTTTATAAAGTCCATTTCTGTCCCCACAAACTTTGGCCTGGCACCACACTCACCAATTCAGCACTAATCGATGAATTTCGTTATGAAATCAATTTGGCCAAGTAACAATGACCGACTAAATTAGCGCGCTCTGTTTTTTTTTGGTTTTGTTTTTTCTCTATTTGCACCACTTTTGCTCGTCTCTGCAGCTCAGCGAGTCAACTGCCAATTGAACAAATAATAAATTTCCAATTGACTGGAACCAGAGACCGCGCACTCGATAATTATTCTACTAAAAACCGGTTCACAGTTTTCGAAAAAGTGCAGAAAAGTGTGTGTTTAATAAACTCTAAGTTCACTTGTTTTTTTTTTGTATTCGTCACTTGGAGCGACTAAATGACTGGCAACTTGGAATGATGAATGTGGAATGAAACGAAAGCTCTCTTGCCTCGCGCTTTACTCTACTCCAAACTCCAGAATCGCCTTTCCTAAAACGAAGTGTGGGCTGGTGTTAGTGGGGGGCTTGTTCGAGAAAGTGAATTTTCCTCGATTCCAACACACACCAACACCAGTCCGCTCCAATAAATACTACACCAAAATTAAAGGGCGCTTGAAGGTGACTAACAATAATAATGTAACAGTACTTGTCAAAAAGAGAGGAATAAACTGAGAGACGACTCTCTCTCACCAAAATTATAGTGCCAAATACACCATTCATAAATGAATATTGAATTTAATAATAAGAAAGAACACTACCTCAATTATTATCTCGTTTCTCTTTCCAAGAAATTTGTCTTTCAACTTGAAAAAGAGGCAAAAATGGAGCACAAAAACTGCATTAATTCCTAAGAGAATCGTCTGTATAGAATCCGGAAAAGCCTTATCAATTGCCCAGCTGGTGGTCTTGATAACGGTTGGGAGGAGGAGTGTTGAACGAGGTCATACATTGATAACTCTAAGCCGATAGACATACAATGAACTTTCAGCGTTTTTCAATAAAAAAAAAATAAAGAACTAAAAAACCAAAATTCTGTCGAAAATCAATCAAGTTGGCTACACACACGTTTTTGAAGAAGAAAAAACAAGTGCGCCCATGTGACTAGATTTGCGTCAATCTAGTACGCCATTTTCCTCCAACCCAGACATTCCATTCTATGCACATGGTTTCTTCTTTGAGCTTCGTCGATGTTTATTCAGCCATTTAAAAATAGCTAAACTGCATTTCGTAATTTCCAACGAAATTACAATTATACCGCTTTTGTTTCTCAGTGTTGGTGAGTGTGTTCATACAGCGACACACCCCCAAAACCGCACCACTACATTGACAATCAAAGCGTGCCTCCAAAAGCAAAACTCAATAATATAAACCACTTTCAATTGCATCAAGTCGCCTTTTGCTCTGTTCTTCTGTTGTTTTTTTATTACAAAACCGGAATTTCTATTTTTTGTAATCCAATATATCGCCTTTGTAGATTATCGACTTTTGATTGTTTTTTCTGCTTCTTCAGCCAGTTCAAATTCCACAACGTCTCAGGCTGGAACTAGTTTCAAACCAGACCCGTTTAAATCAGCCTTGGTGACGGAGAGAACGCGCAAATGATACCAATTTTTTAATCAATGCGGATATGTTAATAGCTCCCAGTAAGTTCCAGTTGCAGGCCAAACAATAGGATTGCCAATTGACAACTTCTAGAAATTTCGCACAGAAACGATTTCGTTTTCAGACCATTTTTTTAGAAATGAAATTTGTGAAATATTAAAAATTTAAAGAATACAAAAATAATAAAGATATAGTTATAAATATAAATTTAAAATAATAGTTATTTATTTCGAGAATCTTTTCTAAAAAACTACCATATTTGAATACTATTATTTCAATTTTTTATTCAAAACTATGGACTTTTATTTTATAAAATATATTGAAAAATTACAAGTGGCGCCATTATTTCAAAAGGTTATCATTAAATTTTATTTTAAAAACTCCCCACAATATACATCTCAATCAAATCAATTTAACTTGATTAACAAATACTATAACATATTATGTTATAAAATTATTCTAATTAAGAAAATGTGCAATAATAATCCGTTTTTCCCCGGTATTGAACCCAAAGATACAAATGCATAAGGCGCCAACCAAGTTTCCAAAAGGTTATCATTAAGGTTGGGAAAGCTTATTTCTTACAAATCTAGAATACGCGATTTATTCATTTAATTAAAAATTATCAGTTATGCAATTATAGCGCATTTTCTTTGATTTTTTAAAAATTGATACTTAAAATGTAATTGCGCCTTTATATTAATTAATGGTAAAAAAAATAATTGGTATTTAAAAAATATAGAAAAATCGTTTAAAAAGAGTAAACTTTAATGTTTGCGCAATTCTGTATCGAAAAGTAGCCTTTTTTTAACGCAAATTGGTTCTGTAACGGTTTACTTTTCTACACGGAGTGCTGAAATAATTCAAAATTTAGACACAAATTGTCACCAATTTAATGAAAATACAAACTGTTGTCATAACCATTTCGTTGTGAGTATTCCCATCTCACTCTAATAAACATACTGTGTCTTAATTATACGCATTGTGTCTTACTTGTTTCACTATTTAAAAAAACCGCTGCGAACGGATTTTATTTTTAAATATCGATTAATTAGTATTTTTCTTTTAGAATTACACAAAATAGCGTTCGTTACANAACTGTTGTCATAACCATTTCGTTGTGAGTATTCCCATCTCACTCTAATAAACATACTGTGTCTTAATTATACGCATTGTGTCTTACTTGTTTCACTATTTAAAAAAACCGCTGCGAACGGATTTTATTTTTAAATATCGATTAATTAGTATTTTTCTTTTAGAATTACACAAAATAGCGTTCGTTACACATGTGAAATAGGTGATTGCAGCACTCATGGTAAATTCGTGCTGTATTAACCACTATTTCACCATTTGCATCGAAATATACTATAAAATTCTATAAAAGGTCAATCCAGGTACCCGGCTACGCATCATAGTTTGACCATTTTTTCTAAAAACACATATTTTAAATGTCAATAGACGAATTCTATTTATATTCTGAATGAGAAACTTTAGATTACGACAATTAATTAAACATTTATTTTAGATATGTCGTTTCAGAAACACAAATAACGAAATTTTAATGTTAGCCAAGTGAACAATATACTCAAAATAGTGTCATTATAAAATTGTGTAAATAACTGATTCGCGTAATTCATTTAGCAACATTGAATATGATTAATGGCGGTATATTTTAAAATCCCTTAAATAGTATTCAAATAGTAAACTGACCTAATGACCCATCGAACCATTCATATAATTACTTAGGGTAACCAACTTTGTAGAAATTTTTCCATCACTTTTTGTGTAGAAAAATATAAAAATAACAAATGAGTATTAGCCTACGAATTCACATGATCACTGTAATTTAGACGATGATCTTCATTTCTCAACCGTCTACTCGTCGATCTCGGAACTAAAAGTAAAAATCGACGTTAGCCCCCTTCTGAAACATGATGTAATGATAAACAGTTTTGAGAGAATCTACATCGTCATCACTGACCAGAGTCAAGAGGGAGTTGACGTCAAAATATTTACGTGAAAAAGTCGATCTGAGCTGAATTAATTAATAAAACGAAACAGCACGTTGAAAACATACGTAAATCGATCGTGTATTTTGACTTTTGATGGGATCACAGATAGCTTGAGTCGCTTTCCTGTTCGTTCGAAACTGCCTCAATCCGGTTTTTAGTTATTTTCGCGTTGGCCGGGGATTTTATGGCCAAATGCAGATTTTGATTGCCAGACAGGCACCATAATTGGTCTTTATTTCACGTGTTTTATAATGGTAATTTTACAAAAGTGGCAACTTTTCGGAACTGGATTTCGGTTTTTACGACGCGAGAAACCAATTTGAGTCATTTTGCAAAAAAAAAAACGTTAATAATGGATTTTGATAATTGAATAAACTGGATCCAACCGGTAGCCTCATTATTATTATCATTTTTTGAGAGTAAATCAAAAACAGTTTTGTCAACAGAAATACTGCGAAATCTCGACTGGGGAGCGAGGTCAGTTTTATCGGTCATCTTGTTTGTTGATCTCGACAATAGATTGCACCGTTTACAATTGTCCAATTATCTGGTAATTGGGTGGGATTGAGCCGGACAAAACCCGTGACAAACAGCGTAATTTCAGCCTTTTTTACTCCAATCGTCCAAAGTTCTTTTAGTTGGAAAATATTTACTAAAAATTAATCTTCAACTAACGAAATATCCTTGGCCCGAAGTACGTTCTAGATCTTGACCCACTTTTTTGCCAGCTGTTTTAGAGGTTAAAATCCCTTTAAAATCGCTTCCCAAATGTCTTCATCGGATTGAAATGAAACTAATCGTTTAAAATAACGGTTGAAGGCCATCTAAAATCACGTTCAACCTTCCATGGAATGCGAATTCGTTGAATTCATTGAACCTGAAGCCATCAGACGTGCGATTGACAGTATTGGCAACCACAATTAAAAGCACATTAGATCGAGAAAACACATGACCTCTAAGCTGGTGACAAATTAGCGAGAGGAACTAAATTAAGAGTAGAGCGCAGCAGCCGGAAGACAATTGCACATTAAATTCCGCGCGCGCTCTAACACAATCAGAGTAGGCGCGCGCGCAATGACTGTAAAAGAGAAGGGAATTGCGATCGGATTTACTCCACTGGAACATAACCTCAAAATCGGCAATGCATTTCCTGTTGTTGTGAGCTTGCTAATTTATCTCACTTTGTAATTATTCGTGCGAGTGATGAAAATCGGTTCAAGCCTTTCAAGAATTTCTAATTTCAACAAATATGTCATTCAGCAATTCAAAAGACATTTCCACCCACGTGTCCGCTGCTTAACTCTTTTATTTATGTCACAGTCTTATTTTTTGTCTTCTCCCCTTCTTTTTGTTTGTGATTGGGATACTTTTCCTCCTTCCCATTTCTCTATAATAGCCCCCCGATTGTTATATAAATATATAAAAATATTCTGTAGAGACGACGCGCAGCATTGATAATAAACTAAAAAGATGAAGCGCTATAAATAAACCCGAAATGAATCGGAATGGCTGGCTCACTCAGAAGACGACAAGAGATGAGGAGGTCTGGTTTTTCATTCTTGGCGCAGAAGTAGAATTTCCGAAACGTGGAGGCGTCGCGTTTTTCTGTCATGGGATTATTACCATAGTTCAGCTGAGCAAAGGGAGAGACTGAGAAAACTTGAAATCGTTATCGCCGCATCTGAATTCCGTAGCTCTCCAAAAACGTGTTACAGTTTTTCCAGTCAAACAAAAAGGGGTCAAATCGGTTCAATTAATCGCCAATGACAAACCAAATGACAATTCAATTGGTGTAACAATGCGCACATTTCGCAAACGCTGAAATATAGTAGGCTACGATATAAAACAACTCAAAAAGAAATGAGTCATCTGTTATCAAAGTTAAAATACCATTAAAAAGGCCAATCTTCCATGAGAATTGTGCAATAAAATTGCGCGTGCTTAAATTGAAAACAGTGTGCAATACTTTCTATTTGTCAAAAGATTTACTTAATTACGTCAACATTACACCAATACAATTGAATCCCTTTCCGTTTTGTTGTGCATTTGTTTTTTTTGCAGTTGCGAACTACTACTATTGAAATTTTGATTCTGCGAAAAAGGGGGCACGGCTTCGACCTTAACCTTTTTTCCTGTATTTTATTGTCAGAAGAGAGAAATTGCAATTCAATTGCGTAATGCCAAAAGGAAAGGAAAGAAGAATGAAAGAAGATCACTCACCTCTGGCGTCACCTCGAAAAAGTCAGTCATCTTGAGTAAGGATTCTTCGAAATAGAGACGACCTTTTGTAATTTGTATTTATTCCGCTTCAAACTTAAATGAAATATTAAACACCGAAACACAATTGATGTTTATCGGAAAAACACTCTCCGGAATTTCAATTAGCAGCTGGTGGACAAAACCAAGGCAAATATCACATGAACAACAGTTTTAGGGGAATTTTTTTGCAAATATTTTTCTTCTTCTTTCCCTCTTTCTATTCGCCCAGTGTATTAATGGGGTACTTTTTGCGTTATTATTTATTTTACAATAAATTTTTTTATTATCAATTCACTGGAACTGAAACGAAACGAAAACAGTTTTACGATACAATTTCACTGGCAGCAAATGCATTATGTAAAAATACACAAATGCAATTTTGCACAACACTTTGCACTGGTTTTATTGGCGTTTATTTTTTTTTATAAATTCTTATTGTCACTGAACGAAATTCTAACTTTTGTTTTTTTTTGCGAAAACGAAGTAGGCAATTGTCAAGCGGAATAATTGTGGCTTTTACTAGGCGGTCGGCTCGGCAGACAGTCTCAAACTGGACCGTTAACCTTCTGTTTTTAACCCAATGCCCACCCCAGAGCAAACCGGCTCAAGGGCGATCGTGTCAAAGCGAATTCTGAACACTTTTCAACTCTCCGAAAAAATTGAACAAACTCAACATCAATCATCGCACACACGATTATTCCAATTTGAAAATGGAAATTCGAAAATCGGGGATTTTTTGCAATAAAAAAAGATTTTAATCACCTCATAAAAAATATTTAAATATCGAAAAAAAACCCCTCGAACGACAATTGCACTCTACTAATTAGAATTTCATATCAGTGACAATTAGTATTTGCACAAACTGAGACACACACTTTTGCAATTATTGACGACGTTCTTATCGATTTCCGCCACAAAATTGCTCTTTTGCAATTTTTATAATAACTTTTCACTTTTTCAAAATGAATTATTCAACAATAAAAAATAGTCCGGAACAAGAACACACTTCTCGTTGAGGCGCTTATAAAACACGACTGACTGACTCGAACCAACAACCAACCAATTCTCTTTGCTCTCTCTGCAGGCACTGGCTTTTCCGACACTCAAATCCACGGTCAAATAGAGACGAATTTTCCTGTCGCGCACCAATATTTAGAAAAAACCCGTCAACGCAAAAAGTAAAGGTGTGTGAAGAACGTCGTTATCACACTCACTCGGCAAATCTACCTTAGAATAATGTAAGATGCAAATGAATTAATTTTATATTGCGGGATTTTTTGCAATAAAGTTGTTGAAATTTGAAAATTGGAAATCGGTTCTTCCCAGCTATTAAAAGTTGTATTAATTTTTATTGTCTCCTTTTTCGATCAAAAATGCTCAATAAAAATTCAGGTAACGAAGTTTTGCCATTTCAATACTTCTCAGAACCAGATGATCAAAAAATCTAATAATATTGACTGGTTTTGAATACAGTGGACGCCGCTTATTAGGGCCACGGTTAATAGGAACAATCGCTTTATTGGGCCAAAATGGCTCGGAACGGATCGGTCGTAGAAGAATACATTATAAATTTTATTCACACCATACTTGACTATGTGCCCTGCGCTTATTTAATCGACTGAAATAGTGAAAAAGAGTAGAAAAAAACCGCAAGAAATCGTTTCTTCACATGTTTGTGTTCGTCGATTTGATGACACTGCAATAGTTTACACGTCTCTCTGTTGTAAATTTTTTGGTCATCACTACATACACAATCATATTTAATTGTTAAATAGATTGCTAAATTCATTCCGTTTTCTTATTTACGTCTCTTTTCGTTCGTTAAAACCGTGAAAATTAACGCTCAAATTTGTTTGGTTGACACAACACAATACACGTCATTGAAGATTGAATTATTTTTAAATTTTACCAGATAAACATATATTGAACAATTATTATTTAATAAATACACTTTTCCAAGCACATATGAATGTAAATTGTGACGGCGCATATCAAATGGCAGTGTTTGCGGCGACTTCTTTGCGGCTCTATTAGGTCCCCGTTATTTCTCTTCAGGCCCCCTCGAC
>JXOV01003201.1:4292-15226 GCA_001014945.1 Clogmia albipunctata
CAGTTTATGAACAAGTCAAGAACAATTAAAAGTTTCTTTGGTTCTAAATAAATGTAAATAGCTGTGGTTAACCAGAACCAATTGCATAATAGTGAAAGTATTTGCGAATTATTTTTCAGTTTTATTGTTGTCCGTCACGCGATTTTAAGCTATTAACTAAGGGGGTGTACTGAGGGGATGTTCCTCAATTTTCGGCCAAAAGGGGTAATAACATAAATTCAACTTTTCCATTGAGAAATAATTGTCCCTTTCGCCTTGACCAGAACATGCCGAGGTAATGCTTATTGGCTCTCTTATATTAATATTCATGACTGTTTTGCAGAGAATTGGAATCAGAGTCAAGTGCATTTCGCTAATTAAATCACAACGAAGCAGGCGATTCACGAAGGATGGGCGGATACGAACAAAAACCATGGACGCCGACTAAGAGGCGAGGACCGATTGCGGCAGAACACGGACAAAGTCCCGGACCAGCTCTTGTCCAACTTCCGCAGCTTTTGGGTAAGTTCAATAATTAAACAATATTATCTAATCATTATTATTCATTCACTTTATTTTATATTCAATGGTTGAAATATTCATATTTTTAAGTAATAAAACTATTTAATACTAAATTAATATTTGAAAATAATGCATTGCAAAATATTATGTAGACATCAGGAATGATATAGTTAATAATTGATTCTGTGAACTTTGAAAATTACTAAATGTAAAAATAGTTTACTGGTTTACTTTAAGATTAATAATTCTTGTTAAAGTATATATGGTAAACATAGAAAAGAGGCCACACTTAATTTAATTTAGGTTGGGTAAAACAAAAATATTTTTTTCTGTATTTGAAAGCTCTTAAAGGGAGCTCAACGGCTTGTCAGTACTTGTGCGTCTGATCTTATTTATTAACGCTTTAATTATTTAAAAATCAAAGAGAAAGCATAGTAATTTATGATTAAATGTGTTATTTAGGTTGTTATTTATACGTTGGTTAGATTTTATCATGTTTGAGTGCTGTGGCATCTCTCCCATCAATTTGGGAGAAATATGATTTTATTATTTTCAGATGTTCTAGCATTATATTTTTATTTAAAATATTCATTAGTAACAATGGATCCAGTGAACCAAAAAAAAGTTTTAAGTTTTAGCAATCGCAAAAATTAAGAAATGCGAAAATTAAACAAAAGTCTAATTTGATTAAATATTGTTCTGGTCAACAAAAATCTCGTGAGTCTTGCAAAAAAGTTCTTTTCAGATAGTTAAGAACACAGAATTCTGCACCAAAAAGAACTAATAGAAATAGTAATTTTTGTAAAAGGACTTGATTGTCATCTCTCTTAATCATATTTGTAAAGTTGTCAAATTTCCAATTGTCAGTATTATATATATTTTTCTCAATAACAACCCCAACCAAAATCTACAGATATGATAATAATAAGCAATATTAATTAGGCTTCACAGCACAAAGGCTTTAAAGAATTCATTAAAGCACTATGTAGTGCCTTTTCTTTATTATTTAAAAGTGACCTCCGTGAAAGAAATCCAACAAGTTTAGATGGACGTCAGTTTTGTGGTGTATGGTTTAACTGTATTTAAAGTTGATTTCACAACAAAACGGATTATTTAAATTATTATTATTATTCTAAATATAACGTTTTAAAAGAGATGTACATATCGGATTTCCCTTTCAAACAGAACAACACAGATTGTTTGAATTTAAATTTAATTAATTGAAAGATCAACGTAGTATTTGCTAGGTGCAAGTAAAAGAAACAAGATATAGCTTTCTCCATCGTCCCATGAAATTAGAAAGGAAAGATAAATAATGTGAGGGAGACAACAAATTTTAACAAATTTTAACAAATTTTAAATTTGATTTTAAGAAAACGAATGTTCTTTTTCAATTTTGGTGTTAATTTGTTAAAAAATACATTTGTATAAAACAACCCTTGTGTTTAATAATGCTTTATCTTATCGACCTTGTTGTATAAATAACTACTTATTTTAATATATTTGGATTTGAGCATATGTCATCAATTTTTATTTTGTTATTGTTGCAATTTTATTATTTCCAAATGCCTTAAATAATGGCAACCATGATTTTAAAATAACCGCATTTATTAAATACATTTACGATAAGTGAATTTATTTTAATTTACTTATTTTGTATTTATTGTTCGTACTACAAAAATTAACAAATCAAAACAAAATCATTTGGTCATCTATTTGCGAATTCCATTACAATATAATTTACAATCGTTAAACAAAATAAGTTTTTAATAATTATAATAAATAATGTTAGTCATTGCTAAAATCAATAAATCTTTCAGTGAATCATTAAAATTGTTTAAAATTTTCCACAATTTTGTGGCCGTTGTGATAACATTTCTCCGCCGAAATTTTGTTATTTAATACCTTTAGACTTTGCTTTTCAACCAAGTTAAAGATACAATTTATGGCATTAATCTAGATTAAATTTAATACTTTAATATTTTGAAATTTCTGAAATTATCAAGACGGTTTCTAATATACTTTTTTATCTACACAATTCTCATGAAAATGATAAGTGTAACTCTGAGGAAGAAAAATAGCCTTAAAACTTTGAATTCAATAAAATGATAATTTTGATATGTTTTCTTACTTTGGAAGTAGATGATTGAAATCGTAGATCTAGATCAGGCATGAACAACCCGCCGGCTGTGAAGGATTTATAAAATCGAATTTAATGAATTGAATTCCTTCAATCTCTATTTAATATTGGTATAATAAAATTATAATAGTTTTAATAAAATAAACCAGTTATTATTGTCAAAAACATAATTTGAACTAAATTAACAATTGTTCTAATCTTCCCAAAAAAATATATCGGAAAAGCAAATAATAAAACGGGAAATATGATTTATCTTTTGATGAATATTATAACACTTTTTTGCATTTAGAAAAAATGGTTGTTACTTCTTAAATCATGCCTAATTATAGACATTTTAATCATCGATTTTAAATACGATTCGCCAAATGTTCCAAGACAGCAGCTTCGGTTAAATCGTTTTTTTCGCCATTTAATATCATTTTGGATACAGTTCCTGAAGGAACCGAATTAATTGGAAATGATTGATATTTAGAAGAAAGAAAATATTTTTTTTAAATTTTTCAGTAAACATATTTTCTATATAACTCATAAGTTCCACTTTTAACAAAAAATTTGTACACAAGTAATTGGTGCACTTATGTTTTCAAACAATAGTTTTCAATAGTAAAATTAATCAAAAATGACCACCGTCCAAGATAAAAATATACGTTTAGAAAGTGACTATATCCCAGGATATTAATAAAATTTGAAAAGGCCTTAGTGGCAACAATAAATATTTATATATATTTTTATATTAGATTTAAACGATTATATATAACTAAAAATTCTCATTAAAACATTCATCACCAGTTGTGCTAGCCATATTTTGATTTTTATTATTATTTTGCATTCAATTTTGTGAATGAAAGCATTAGTAATTAAAAAAATTTAAAGTTTTAATTGGCCTATTGATTAACAATCTAACCTAGATAATGAATTTAATATTATTGTTTATTTTATATTACCAGTAGTCTTCAAATGATTTTTGATATTTTTAAACTGCGAATAGAATGTTATTTCTATTGTCGGAATAATATTTTGACTCGACGTTTCTAAACCTTTTTTTACATAAAACTCCTTTTGAATTATGAACATTATGTGAATGAATTTGATTTTAATGTATTTTTATATAGACATACAAAGTTATATAAACGAAAAACGTACAGTTTTTAAATATTTTGGAACAAGCAAATATCGCAAATAGCAGAGGCGTTTATTCTATTGTATTTTTAAACTGAAAAACAATCGAAAATTATCGATCCAATTAATCGACTCCGAATTGAGCCAACTTTAAACGTTTTGTGTGGGACCAGACTGTTCAATGCAGTCCAATTTGCACATTAATTACAGCAGTCATTAATTCAGTCCAGACTAATTCAATTTATAATGCCAAAACGAAACATCTTGGACTGAAATTGATTAACTCAAACAAATAAATCAAAGGCGCGTTCAGAAAGAAAGTATATTTATGGCAATTAAATACGAATTTCGTTTTGTTGAATTGTTAAATAATAATTTTAATTTTTTTTCAATAATCCAAATAAAATTACAAAACTAATTTTGATGTTTTAAAATATTGTTCATAAAAATAGGAAAATTTAAATATTTCTTAAGGTCATAATAGTTATTTAGACAGCGTGTATGAAAAATAAACCATAATTAAGCTTGAGTAGAGTTAGATACGAGTGTTTAATAATGTGTTGTTCGAACCAGTTTTTCACAAAAAATTTTACAATTCCCATATTTATTAGCTATTTCTTGCGAAATATGAAGTAAAAAATAAGAAGACAACCAAGAACTAAATTAAGGTCTAAACACATAAAATTAGGGAAAGAAGTTGTCAAGGGACCAGATCTTTTGGTCTCAATTTTTCTATATAACACAGAAAAAGAGCACCAAGCACTGTATTACTGATGCACCCGTGATAGAAATCATTTAAACCACATTTGAAAGCCAGAACTAACATTTAAGAAGAACTATACTTATCGTCATTTAAATTGAAAAAAAATTAATTTGATTTTTGAATCATAGTCTACTTTATTATAGAGACGTGAAAAATGTATTTTCATTATAAGCTACCAAGTTAAAAAATTATAATTTTTAGTAGTTGAATTTTGATACAAAGTACTATTTGTGTGTATTCACAGGATTTGTAATTGTCTGCGTGTATTAAATTATACTTTATTCAAAACTGTACGTTTATGAAACAATTTAAAGAAAATGTAAACATTTTTCAATATTATTGTATAACATGTATTTTCCTAAATATTAATCAAATTAAACTACGGCGAATAAAAGTAAAACTAAAAATCATCAATGTTGATTACACACTAAATTTTATAAAAACATTGTTTAAAGGTTTAAAATACAAAAAATAATCTCTTTAACTATACATTTTAGTATTATAAGTTTCCAATATTTTGAAAAATGAATTTTAAGAGATTAATTAGTTTTTGAATTGGATATTAATTAAAAAGAATTTTAAATTATTTCTCAAATATTTTTTATTCAATTTTTTTAACTCCTGTAAATAATAAATAAAAAAAAGTATTTTAATCTTCTGTTTTAATATTATATTTCAAAAAAAATTGTTACGGAAATTTTCAGATTTTTGTTCTTATAATTTTAATTTTATATTTTTTATACTAATCCTATGTCAACTTTCATTTAAAGGTAGCAACAGTATTCAAATTTGCTATAAAATAAAAGTAATGCTGATTGAATGAAAAATAAAAGCGTTTTCTAAAAAAAATATATGATAATTATGATTTTCAAGGATTTTTAAATAAGTTTAATATTTAATTTTTTTTATTAAACTGTTCATTTTTAGTACACTTTCATTCCGAAAGCTCTTTTGAGAAGTCAAAACCGCTAATTAATTCAATGACTCTAATAAACGCACTCTTGACCGTGAATAGCAAAGCCATTGAGCTGGTCTGCCCACACTCTTCCATTTACAATCGACTTCCTCTTATTTACTGATCTCGGGGCACGGCTGGTGATCAATAAACTGACTAAATTTGTTTCATTTGATCTGAAATTCGATTGTCTTTCTTGAATAGGAGTGAAAGTGGCTGATTCGCGGCGCCAAGCTGCTCCAGCCTACAGCTTTGGGTCACGACACGGACATCATTCGGAAACCTTTGGTCCGGGCCCTGCTCAATACAACATCATCGGTCTGGGCACCAAGGGCAAGGACACGCCTCCAGCCATGTCTCTGCAGAGCCGTCCCAGGCCGAAGAGCACCTTTCTGACGCCGGCCCCTGGAGAGTACAACGTGGACAGGGCGGAGAAGAAGATCGCGGGAAACGCGCCCAAGTACACATTCGGCCTGAAGAACAGCACCGAAAAACCGAGTCAAACTCCAGGTTTGGACGATTTTGTCAAAAACTGCCCTCAATTCTCTAATCCAAAACCCCAAAAAAAGAAACGAAAGATCAGAACTTGGCTTTTAATTCAATTAGGCTAATTAATTACTTTAATTCGAGTGAATGTGTGCTTGTTAACTGTAATCATTCTAGCACCTGGAACGTACAGTCCAGAGAAAGTAGTCTTGAAAAGCTCACCTAAATACACGTTTGGCATTAAAGTCGACCGCAAGGTCAAAAGCTTTACTCCAGGTTAGTACAATACTACTAATTTGAATTTTATTCCGAAATAATGCTTTTACGAATTACCTTAAACAAATTAATAACGGTGTTTTCTCTCCCAGCTCCTGGTGCTTACGCTCCAGAGAAGACTACGCTTAGCCAAACACCGAAATATAGTTTCGGCCTGAAGACGATCCACGAAAAACCAAACGAGACGCCAGGTGAGTTCAAAAACACGAAAACAAACACGAGACTCGCGGTGACTAATAGCTTGTTTTTGGCCTCGCCCCGCAGCTCCGGGGGCATACATGCCGGAAAAGGTGAACCTAGACCACAAACCGGCCTACAGCTTTGGCGTGAAAGTGACTCACGCCAGACCGACAGACACTCCAGGTAATTATGGTCGTGCCAAAAATGGCAAGACGACAGCGGTGCAATTTCGAGCATTGAGTAACAATTTTGTAATTGCTTTCCATTGATCTGTAGCGCCTGGGACGTACCAAGTGGAGAAGGTCAAGTTGGATAGCACGCCAGCCTTTAGTTTTGGTGTCAAAGTCAACAAGGAGATCACCAGCGACACTCCAGCGCCAGGTGCGTACCAGCCAGAAAAGACGAAATTAGAGCAAACTCCTTCTTATTCATTTGGAGGGAAGTACAATCCCGGTAAGGCTGATGTCACACCTGCTCCTGGAGCCTACCAACCGGAGAAGATTAAACTAGATAACACTCCATCCTATTCCTTTGGAGTGAAAGTGGATAAGAAAGTTCGAAGCGATACACCAGCTCCAGGAGCCTATCAACCAGAGAAAGTGAATCTAGATCATACTCCAGCTTTCTCTTTTGGAGGGCGACACAATCACGAAAAGCCGAGTCAAACTCCAGCTCCAGGGGCCTACAATCCAGAAAAAGTGCAGTTAGATAATACTCCTGCATATTCTTTTGGAGGGAAACACAACCATGAGAAACCAAGCGATACTCCTGCTCCTGGAGCCTACCAACCAGAAAAGGTACAGTTGGACAATACACCATCCTATTCCTTTGGTGGGCGACACAATCACGAGAAGCCAAGTGAAACTCCTGCTCCTGGTGCTTATAGGCCTGAACAAGTTCAGCTAGATAATACACCAGCCTATTCCTTTGGAGTTAAGGTGGACCAAAAAAATCGTAATGATACTCCCGCCCCAGGAGCTTACCAACCAGAGAAAGTAAATCAAGATCACACACCAGCCTTCTCATTTGGAGGGCGACACAATCACGAAAAACCAAGTCAAACTCCCGCTCCAGGGGCCTACAATCCTGAAAAGGTACAGCTAGACAATACGCCAGCTTACTCTTTTGGAGGACGACACAATCACGAGAAGCCAAGTAACACCCCTGCACCTGGTGCTTATAAGCCTGAACAAGTTCAGTTGGACAATACTCCCGCATTTTCTTTTGGAGGAAGACACAATCACGAAAAACCTAGTCAAACTCCAGCTCCAGGAGCGTACCAACCAGAAAAGGTTAACTTAGATCATACTCCTGCTTACTCCTTTGGTGTTAAGATTGAAAATAAAGTTCAAAGTAATACTCCAGCTCCAGGAGCCTATGATGTTGAGAAAGTAAACAATACTCCTTCATATACTTTCGGAAGTAAATATAACCATGAGAAGCATAGTGAAACTCCAGCTCCAGGCGCTTACCAACCAGAAAGAGTACAGTTGGACAATACTCCGTCCTACTCCTTTGGGGGGAAATACAACCACGAAAAACCAAGTCAAACTCCAGCTCCAGGAGCGTACAGTCCTGAAAATGTTCAACTTGATCACAATCCTTCATACAGTTTCGGTGTTAAACCAGAAATAAAATCCAAAAATGATGTCCCTGGTAAGTAGCTCAATTTTCCTTTAATTTCAAAGAAGTTCACAAGTTATTGTTATTTCTGTTTTGTGATGAAGCGCCTGGCACTTACAATCCCGAATCAGTGAACCTAAACCATACTCCCGCTTATAGTTTCGGATCGAAAGGCAATGCCGAGAAGCCTAACACGAATCCCGCTCCAGGAGCTTATTGCCCGGAGAACGTTAATCATACGACGCCATCTTATAGTTTTGGCATGAAAACGAATTGTGATAGACCAGATTCGACACCAGCCCCAGGAGCCTATGAACCTGAAAAGGTGAAACTAGACCACACTCCTGCTTACTCTTTCGGAGTTAAGGTAGTTCAGGAATTAAAAAGCGAAACACCTGCTCCTGGACAGTACAATCCTGAAAGTGTAAACTTAGACCACACACCAGCATATAGTTTTGGAATTAAAACCAAAGCAGAAAAGCCTTATGAAACCCCAGCTCCAGGAGATTACGAAATAGAGAAAGCTAATCTGGATAACTCCCCAGCATACTCATTTGGGGTTAAGGTCAATCACGAAATTAAAAGCTTCACTCCAGCTCCTGGGGCTTATGAAATTGAAAAGGTTAATTTAGACCATACCCCTTCATATACCTTTGGAAGTAAACATAACCATGAAAAACCTAGTGATACCCCAGCACCTTGCCAATATGATCTCGAGAAAGTAAAGTTAGATAATACTCCAGCTTATTCTTTCGGAGTTAAAGTAAATCACGAGAAACCCAGCGAAACTCCTGCTCCTGGTGCTTACGAAATTGAAAAGGTTAACTTGGATCATACCCCTTCTTATACTTTTGGAAGTAAATATAATCATGAGAAGCCTAGTGAAACTCCAGCTCCATGCGCCTATGAACCAGAGAAGGTTCAATTGGACACCACTCCGGCGTTCACTTTTGGGGGAAAATACAACCACGAAAAGCCTAGTACTACCCCAGCTCCTTGCGCTTATGAGCCTGAGAAGATCAAACTGGATCACACTCCAGCATACTCGTTTGGAGTTAAGGTAAATCATGAGAAACCCAGTGAGACTCCAGCACCAGGGGCCTATGAGCCAGAGAAGGTAAACTTAGATCACACACCCGCTTACACGTTTGGCGTTAAAGTCACCAAAGAAATTCGAAGTGATACACCAGGTAGATTGTTTTGAAGCACTTTTTGTTCTTGAATTTTACTGAACCAATGTTTTCTAGCACCTGGATCATATATGCCTGAAAAAGTAGTCCTAGATCACACTCCATCTTACACGTTTGGCGTTAAGACAAACGTGGTCAAGGTCAACGACACTCCAGCTCCCTGTGCCTACAAACCGGAGTCGGTTGTTCTTGACCACACCCCTTCCTACACGTTCGGAATCAAACACACCCAGCACCAGCGCCTCGTGACTTCCGGACGAGTCAAGTTCTGATTCTGTCTTTACTCTTCAATCCCGCTTTATTTCCTTCTATTTTCCTCCCAAACTCTGGAATTAACTTAAAGACTTTCACTAACCTTCTCCATACAGCGCCAAATGTCTATAAAATTCCAACAATCTTGGGCACGAGCAAGGAGGGCACAATCCGATCGGCACCAGCCTTCACGATAACTGGACGCCAGAAAGCGAAGGTCAATCCGAAAATGTTTGTTCCTGGACCAGGAGCATATGACGCCAATTTGGATCCACTCCAAAAGAAGCCTCCGATGTTTTCCATGGCCATGCGCTTTCCAGTTCCTAGTGACAATCACCAGAAACCGGGTCCTGGTGCCCATTGCCCAGAAAAGGTTAAAAATATGTTGCATTCTTTAAAAACCTACCGGTTTTCTTTACTTTAAAAATAAAATTTCTGTACTAAAAAGTCTTCAAAAACATTTTTTTTAAATTCTTAGATGAAATGGTGAGAAGAAAAGACCCAAAAATCAAATTTAGAATTTTTTATATTTTTCATAAAAATTCATAGTTTTGTAATAAGAAACACGATAAAAAAAACATTTTCAAACTCATGAACATTTTAAAACACTCTCTATACTCTGTAGTGTTTTATATACAGTGGACGCCGCTTATTAGGACCACGGTTAATAGGAACAATCGCTTTATTGGGCCAAAATGGCTAGGAACGGATCGGCCGTATATAAATACATTGAAAATTCATCGCTTAATCGAACCAAACTCATCGCTTTATAGGACCGTTCTGTGGCCAAGTTCATTACTACAAAGAATTCCAAGACAAGTGCTGGTGACGTCAACCCAGTCTTTTGTTTAATTTTATTCACACTAATCTTGACCATATGCCCTACGCTTATTTAATCGACTGAAATAGTGAAAAGAGTATGAAAAACCACAAAAAATCGTCTCCTCACATGTTTGTGATCGTCGATTTGATGACACCGCAATAGTTTACACGTCTCTCTGTTGTAAATTTTTTGGTCATCAATATATTCATTACTTTATACAGAATCATATTTAATTAATTAACAGATTGCTAAATTCATTCCGTTTTCTTATATACATTTCTTTTCGTTCATTATTACCGGGTAAACATTAACGCTCAAATTTATTTGGTGGACAAGACACAATACATGTACACGTCACGGACGATTGTATTAATTTTAAATTTTATAAGATAAACACATATCGAACAATTATTATTTGATAAATACACTTTTCCAAGTACATATGAATGNGTACATTTTAAAAATCTTTACCTACAGATCAAATTNCGCTCAAATTTATTTGGTGGACAAGACACAATACATGTACACGTCACGGACGATTGTATTAATTTTAAATTTTATAAGATAAACACATATCGAACAATTATTATTTGATAAATACACTTTTCCAAGTACATATGAATGTA
>JXOV01003202.1:337-10890 GCA_001014945.1 Clogmia albipunctata
CATATATCCTATCCACCTCCCTTAAAACAAAAGTAGATAGTGAAACGCCTACGTGAGGAGCAGGCGGTGGGCGGCACTCATCACTCCAGGAATCACGATGATGCAACGGTCCGGTGATCATTCTTATGTATTTATATATATATATGAGTGAGGGCTATAACTCAGTCATGGGTTGTTTGGTCCAATTGTACAATACATTTAGAAAAATCGTTTATTATAAAGGATATGATATGAAACGATTGAATAAGATTGTGAATTAGACGCCATTCAGCACCGAACACAAGATTTAAATAGATTAAGCCACTTTAGAGGAGGGGTTTGTTATATGTCCATTTAATTGGAATAGTCACCTATTTTCTGACTATACAGATCATGTGACCATGATGTGAAGGTGTTGTTTCCCTTCACTGATATCTCTTTTTGCACTATGAATTGTTATTTCAATACATATTTTAATTTGTGATAAAATGGAATTAAAAGACGTATCTCTTACTAAAATAGGAATACAAAATAAGCAATATTATTTATATTTATAATAGTATTTTAAAAAGGATGTAGAGAGTGTAATTTTAAATGAAACACATTCTAATTAAACCGTTCTCTAAGATTGCGGTTCTAGTTTGTTTAAAATTGCACAAATTTTTGTAAGAAACACAGCCCAACACTGATACTTTTCGACATTGTTCCATAAATAGCTATTATCCTTTTGAATTATTTGAGCAAATGAATACAATTTTTTTAATCAACTTCAAAGACTATTTTTAATCATTACCCTTGTCATTTTAAAGTTCTTTAGTCTTTAATAAAGCTAACTGTGTTCTCATCTCCATGGATCAATTAAAGAAAGAAATAACACAAAGTATAAAGGGGAGAGCAAAAATAAAAATGTAAAGGAGGAGACAACAAATGAAGGATTACTCACCGAAGCACAAGCTCCTGCACGGCGGCACCGAGTTACCTGTTGAGCCGCACCGTGGCACAAAGAGCGAACAAAGGAAGAGCCCCACCAGCTCGTAGCACCGCACGTCGACTAGCGCATCGTAATTCTCGAGTTCCTGGAAAAACAGCCCGACAAGACAGAGCTTAATAAAAACGGAATCGAGAGGCTAAAATTAGACCACTTGGCTCCCAGCGATAAGTCGCTCGGATAAGTGATTTTTTCCTCGGCCCAAAGTGACTGCTTTCGTCGTCGTTGTCGTTGTCCTCCTCCTTTTCGGGAGGGCTTCTTCTTAATAATAAACAGAAGCAGAAAAACGACACGACAGAACCATTTTGGCATAAAGTCAGATCAGTTTTGGAAAGGGTTTAGACTGAAGTGTTATTATGATAATGCACAGTGGTATAGTTTCTTTTAGAGATTTATATATATACTTTTGTTAAAGTAGTTTTTTTTAAAAACATTATTGAATAATTAAAAACCAAAGTTTCGTTAATGACAATTACATATTTCATTAAAAACGATAGTAAAATGATTACTATTTTATTCAATTTTCGTAATTGAAATTAAATTTGTTGCTCGTTTCATATAAACTCTTATTCTACAGAAATGTTATTGCCCATTAATATTTATTTATGTAAGTAGGTCGAGAGCCATTAATTATAATTAAATAATTCATTAAAACTACTATTAGTTCGAGAAATGCTACGATAATTAACTTATTTTTAAAATATAAGCCTTTTAAGCTTTTAAGTTGCCTTTTATTTTTACAATAAATTCTGAATTGATTTTATTTGATCAGAAATTAATTTCGAACAAATTTACTTTGTTTTCAAGAGGGTTTTAAGTTATTTAAGTTGAGAACGTGTTTTGATTATAAACTACAATTTAAATAGTTCGTTAAAAATGCCTTACTTACCTACCTTGTTATATAAACAATTATCATACAGTTGTAAAAAAGAAATATTCAAATTCTCAATACGTTCTTTAAAAAAAGAGGATTGAAAAAATACAAGCATTATTTAATTCCCATAGGCAAGCACAGATCACGTCATTTTGTTAGATTCAGGTTTTTGCACTGAAACAGTACCCACATACTAAGAAGAAGACCATAAATTTCATTACTTTCATCTGTATCCATTCATTGAATAGCAGTAGATTACTAATAATATAGAAAGGTCTAGTTTATCTCCATCCAAGCTTTGACAACCTGTCTGATTCAGGAGGCCTTGTTTTTATGTAAATTTAAAAAAATTAGTTGCTTACAATATCGCTCTTCTTTATAAATGTGTTTGTGACTGTTTCTTAAAAATCGACACGTTTACCAATTGATGACAGGTTTTAAAACTAATAAAAATTTGAAATTGACATTTCGGCAAATGGCGTTTCAAAGTAAATTGAAAGTTTGTCCCAACGCTAACTTAACAATAAGGTTATCCAGATCTGTGTTGGCGGTAGTAGTGAAAACATGATCGACTCCGCTTTATGCAAGGAAATTAATGATAATTTTATGACAAATAACTTTTAAAGTAGTTATATACCATCCACACAACCCAAGACTGTATTCTTTGGCAATCATATGCTAAAAGTCCGTTACTTTGCGCCGAAATGGGCAAAATATTGCCAAAATTCTCTCATCATATTTGGTCAAAAAAATATTGAAATTTTAAAGAAATTGTGTTAAATTCGGTACAATATAGTTTCTAGATAACAATACACATGTGTCTAGTCCTCATTTCGAGCTCATACAAAATGAAAACAATGAATCGATAACGTCACACATTCATTTGATAATATCTGGACAATTTAGTTAAGGTTGAGCGGCTTTGGTTTGTCCTTAAAATACTATGTATAAAGTACTCTAAAGACAAAATATATATTAAAATTTTAATTTAAAATTATTGATCTGCGTAGTAGTTTTGGTGTCGTGTAAAAATATAATTAAATTTTTTTGTGCCCCTTGTACCATACGAAGCACAAATTTATCGTAAGTTTGGATTGTAGATTTTCCCCAAAAGTTATTTAATTGTATTTGCTAATTATTATTTATTTCTCTATACAGTCATTGTAAATTAGTATGAATAGCATTAGAAAACTGTTTGATAAAAAAAGCCAATAGAACTTTTAAAACAAAATTTATATAAATTATTATAAAATCTGGATGAATTTCGATAAATAAAAATAATTTCATTGTAATAAACCATCTTAAAATTTGAAATATTTTTCAAGAACACAAAAACGATATTTTTTAAAATGTATCCACATAAAAGTAACCACTGTGCATTGTCCTAAGAATTCGTGTATATGCCAAAACTTGGAGGACCACAAATAGTGTCGTTTTCATAACTTTTCTTTGCCTAAATCCTTGTAGTTTTTTGTACGAGTATGTATTTTAAAGAACGTATGAAGAAACTGGAATAAATTCTGCTCAATGATGGTGAAGAGGGTGTGCATTTATGGATTGACAGGAGCATGATAAATGGGGCTGTCTTTTTCTTGAAACTCACAGTTTGGGCCTCGATTTGTCCAAAGTGTCCGATGTAGTTGGGGTAGACGGTGAAGTTGTACGGCACGTGGTGCTGCTGGCAGAACTTGACGATGACGGGCAGGCAGATGCCGGGCGCGGGATTCGTAGGAATTGGCACCACCACCTCCTCCACCGCTGGCTTGCTGATGTATGTCGTGTTGACATGCTCAACAGGCCGATAAGCGTTGAAGTAGGCTGCCAAACCGCCTATTTTTATCAAAAGAAAGGAGAGATGTAAAGAGATGGAGAAAATAGGGAAATTCCATGGTATGGAGACTAAAATTAGCCCAAATTCAAAGGCACACGTTACCTGCGATGGCCAATAGGGCGACTGCGTTTAATAAGATTTGACAAAGACGAAACTTGATCCTCCCATTCGTGATGTAAGGATTCGAACTCTTCCTCCTGTTCACCACCTGAGATAGACAATAAAGGTAAAATTATGATAGCGTTTGTTAAACAAGCGAAGGTCTATAGAAAATTAATATTTAATATAAAAACTTACTATAAAAACTTTAAATAAATATAAAATTAATTAAAGCAAAAAAGTATTGTGACTCTGTTTTGAGTGAAAAGTACTTTTCTAAAATATGTATTTTGCATTGTTTTTTCAATTAAATTTGTTAGAAATCAACTTCTTCAAACACGATATTATAATAATTTTTATGCATTTTTGTTTAATATTGATATTATGACACTCAATTTTGCTCTGTCAAAGTCGTTACTTTAGCACATGTACTCTTTAAAGCACGTGTGCTTTTTCTTTGTTATTAATCCGTAAAAGAAATTCTTTAAATTTATATGGTCGTCGGTTGTGAAGGGTGTAGCTTACCTGTAATTCGCCAGCATTAACGACTTTTATTTAAATTTATTTGAAAAACCACCTATTGGAAATTTTTTATCTACGCCTTGCGGCTATGAGTAAGAGAGGGATGCAAAATACTTCAAATTTTTAATTCAAAGCCGTTTAACTAACTTTTTAATAAAACAATTATTTTTTTTTATTTTTGTGTAAATTAATTTTAAAAATGCATAAAATTTTGTATAAAACACGATCGATAAGCATTATTAAACACTCGGGCCTTCTTTAAGGCACAGGCTACGCTCGTGGCTTAAGACAACTCTTGTGTTTAATAATGACTTATCTTATCGACCTTGTTGTATAAATAACTATTGTTTATAGAAATTCAAACACCAATTAGTTTTAATTAAGTGTTATCGCAAAGAATTTCTGAAAACTTCTGTCAACACAATTATCAACAGAAATGAAATAAATGTCCTTAAATTCACTTACTTATCGAACGCAAAATGTTCAGGGAAATTTATTGATCCCTTTTCTGAGTAATTATAATCAATACACCCATTTCATAATCTAGTTGAAGATTATATCAGATAAGTAGCCAATATGTATCGTTGTACACCTCGGTTTAGAAATTTACCGCGAAAATCTACTTAGTCAGTTTTAGGAAATCTAAGCTACTAAATGCTTTATATCTGGATTATGAAGAAGTACTAATTCCTGGTTAATTCGTAGTATACGTTTAAATTATTGCTAAACACATCCAACAATTTTTTTTTGTGAAAGGCATTTTTTTAGAAAAGCAAAATCATATTTCATTAATTAACATAAGTGCAATAAAAAAAATTGTCATCAAAGAAATATGTATTATATTCAATGAAATATAGTTTTAACATTAAACATTTAAGAAGAATTTTCCTCCAAAAAAGCCTTTTTTAATTCCAAAAATAATTATAACCATATTAATATGAGGGTTTCAATAATAGTTATTTATACAACAAGGTCGATAAGATAAGGCATTATTAAACACAAGAGTTGTTTTAAACCACAAGCGTAGCGAGTGCCTTAAAGAAGGCCCGAGTGTTTAATAATGCTTATCGACCGAGTCTTATACAAACTTTTTATGTATTTTTAAATAAATTAACATAAAAATCTTAAAAATTCTTCGAATCTCTGAATAAAAAACATGTTGCGGCCTCTATGATAAAACTCAAGTAAACAAAACACGGTTTAGCCACGCCCTTCAAAACTGACGACCATATACGTTTAATAAATTTCTTTTACGGAAGTCACACTTTACTAATAAAGAAAAAGCACTTTAATATTAAGCATCAAAAATGCATAAATACATTTTTAAAAAAAAATTCATATTATATTACCTTACACAGGTACAGATAAATCAATATCAATTTGTAATATTATACAATAATATCAAGTATTAGATAATAATTCTTTATAAATTTTAATGGAGAGAAATGTTGACGTTTATACTCTAAAGACTTTTTTTTAGATCTAGACCCAGAAGAGGATGGTAAATTGTTGGCATTGGGTTTACAGTTCTTGAACATACGTTCCTAGACGAACACAGAGTTTGTTTGCAAAATTATGCCAATAATTACATGGAATTTAGAGGCCATTTTGTCCATACGGTTTTATAAAACCGATTTTCGTCGATTTGTGTTTAAGGCTATATAATTTTGTTTTTGCTCATTTTTTACAACAATTGGATATTAAATTAAATAAATAGATAACCAAACATGATTACTGTATAATATGGCGTTGTTGTGTGCTACCCATAAAGAAATATGACCCAAAAACAAAACACCATGCCATTTTGTACTTCCCCTATTAGATAATAATTCTTGATAAATATTTAACTAACTCAGAATATTATAAATTTTATGTATGAGATTAATAATTAATATCTCGTTAAACAACGGTCTGAGCGGATAATTTCAAGATAAAACTAGAAATTGTTATTCCTTTAATTATAATATCCTTTAATTTGACAGTTCCAATTAAAGAAACATTAAATAAAATATGTTTTGTTAATTTACAAAATCACTCGCAATTAAAGGAAAACATAGTAACAAATTAAAAAAACATAAAAATTTATAGTTTTTACTTTAATCTCTATTTTTTTAATGATTAAAAAATTATTTTACATTATTTCGAACTAAAAACTTGTACCTGAGCAGGACATATTTTTTTTATTTCTCTTAAAAATACATTCTAAACTAATTTTCCAAATATTAAATGTGTCGCAAACTTACACTATTGACACGAACAATTAAAAAAAAATACATCATTTTAAAAAAATTGTATACTTTTTCTTTAAAAAATAAAACATTATTATTATCCAGTATCTCAGATATTAAAAAAATTGAAATAACAAAACCAAACGATTCCGCTCACAGAGCCACTAACATCGAGGGGAATCCCGTACTCACTTTGTGCTGGAGAGACATGTTGGATCCGTTCTGGAATCGGACGATGGTTTGAAGGCTGGCTGGTGTTGATGCACTTTTGATAATCGGTGACGTCGGATTGTTCTCCGTTGATAACGAGCTTCTGGGAATCATCTCGTCAGCACATTTGAAACCCTGTTTGACTGTCGGACAAAAGAGAGACGTAGACAGAGATTAGAGAGCGTTGCTTGGATTATTTTCGCACTTGACCTACTTGTGTGCAGTTTGACGGCGTGGGCCAGGAGGGGAGCCTCCATCAGTTTGCTGTTGTAGCCTGGGCTGGAGGTGATGCTGAAGCTGTCACTGGATATGTTGGAGTCCTGTCTCGAGTTGATTTTGCCTGAATTGGCAGAAATTCCATTCCTAATTGCCAATCCGAAGCTGTCACTGGAATCTTGATGTCTGAACACAGATCTGTTGATTTTGGAGGCGTGCTGGAGTAGGGGCGCTTCCATACTCTTTGAATTATACCCTGGACTTGAAGTAACCGAAAAACTATCGCTGCTAAGGCTCGAATCTTGACGCTGGTTGACTTTATTGTGGTGGATTTGGGTTAAAGGTGGTGGCTTGTTGAGAATGCCGTTCAGTCCTCGCCTCGGACCATGGACACTGGCCGTGGTTGTCGTCGTAGAGCTATCGACGACTCCCTGCTGCCTTCCGCCGAAAATCTGACTGCCTGAGCCGAGTTTTGTGGAATCAAACGAGGCCTGGGCCCGCATTGGAGGCGCCGGAGGGCGAGCACGTGACGCTGGCGACTTGTCCTTTGTCTTACCGTTGCTGGGAGGCGGTGTTATATTCGGCAAGATCGAATTCTTCTGCTGTCTCCCACGGTCTGGAACCTTTGGCAATAATTGACTGTGATTACACTCCACATCGCCACTGTTATTGTCGAATTTGCCCTCGACTTGGCCACCCATCGACTGACTATTGTTCGCACTGTTTGCCGACTGTGTCGTCGCTGTTGTCCGCAGCCCGTTGTTTGGACAATTACGCGCCGCTGAATTCTTCTGTAAATACTCAATCACGTCAACACCGCTGTTGTTGCTGTCGATGATGCTGGTGTGCGAATAGCAGAGTGAATCCGGGTGATTAGTGCCGTTTAATCTCAGAGGCAGATCAGATGACGACATGAAACTGTCTAGGGAAGACTGAGTGTCTTCGGACGAGAAGCGGCTTCGGAAAGAGATGTTAATGGGACGATCGTTTTCTGTGTTTGTCGTGACTGCTGACGCCGTGGAAGTGTTTGAAGACATGTAACCTGTATCGATAGTAGTCTGACTTTTGTTCGAGTCACTTGAAGACCGATTTGAAGAACTCAGCATCTTTTTAGTCAGGATAGTTGAGTTATTCTCGTCAAAGACATAGTTTGAGGAGAAGTAGTCATTTATTTCATAAGTATGGTCTGGGGCGTCTTCAAACACTGATGACTCTATGCTGAGGCGGTCTTCGTCTATGATTCCATCAGGCAGGTCGTCGTCTCGGCCCAGCATCAGGATAGAACTTAGGCTTGAAAACTTACCAGGACTTCTAGCCTTAGAAGTGCTACTGCTGCTCTGTTTGGAATAATTTCGATTCATGGAGGGTGTCTGCTGATGGAGGTAGCTCTTTCTACTAGGAATGTAGAACCCTGTTCCATCAGGCTCATCCCTATCCATTGTGTTTGACTTTTTCATATTTGTGGAGGAACAGCTTTTGATTCTACCCTGAAAGGTTCGCTTGGGAATTGGAGGCGGTGCTGTCTGGGGGTTTGAGTACTTTGAACTGATCACTGAATTGGATGTTCTAGAACTTCCTCCATTGTTTAAATTTGATTTATTTTCCAAATTCATTGAACTACTTTGGTTAGACGACTTTTTGGACATTTGTTGATGAAGCAGTAGGTTGTCATTGGACAGGACTGACGGGGCTGGTGATGTGGACGACGTCGACGATGAACTGGCCACTGACGGACCCTTGGAACCGGTGATATTGGTGGCGAAAAAGGCAAAACCCGAGGAAAAGACGGCCGAGGCTGGGGTTGAGGGAGGATTCTCACTGCCCTCGCCCTCCTCGCCTCGCTCCGTTTCCGGCAGCTGATGGCTCGAGTGACGACGCAATTTGTTGATGCTGTTCACGGTGCTGGAGATGGTGTTCTTAATGGAGCTGGTGATTGTCGGCTTCAAATTGACTGGGTTGAGGAACGTCGTCTGATCCTTATCGAACAGGTCCATAATCGAGTTGGTCGGCAGCGCCAAACTGGAAGCTCTCGTGGACCGGCTGCCCTTCTCCTCCCCCGCTCCACTACCGTACTCTGTTCCCTGTGGCGGAGGGGCGTCGAAGGAGGCGGTGCGGTCGAATTTATTGTCAATTAAATTGCGCAAATTATTGTTGATAAAGTTGTAGCAGTTCGCCTTCATGGTCGACGAGGACGCCATTCTGGAGCAGAGCCCAGCCTCTCAACAGCAAAAGCAACTGTACTAGTGGGGTTCTGGAAGAAGAGAGCAGAAGAGGAAACGTTTAATAAGGTAATAAATAGCAAAAATAATAAAATACACTAATTATATTACCAACAACAGATTAACGTATTTTTCAATATTAAATGGGATGCTTGCGTCCTTCTTTGAATTTTCTTTAAATTAAATATGTCTTAAAATTATCTTATTACAAATTAAGTTTAATTTTAATTCTCTGCTTTCCGTGGTCATTTTTAGCAACATATTATTACAAAATATATGCCAAATCATTATTTCAATTTTCTAATTGCTAAAACTAGTATTCCACAAAGGTAATTAAGCATATGGTCGCACGGATTTTCTTTTGGGAGGTTGTGGGGTCCATTTGAGACAATCCGATTAAAATGATCACTACACAAGTTTATTTTCTTTACTATATTCTTTGCAACGCCAATAAATTTTTTCCACATTTCGGCACAAAACAAACATTCATTGATCCTTTTAATACACAGTTATATAAATAAAGTATCTAAAAAGTATCAAAGATTAGTCTTAGATATTTATTTCACATACTTAACTACTATAAAAGCCTTCACTCAATTTAAAGTAATTTTCTTGAATCTAACTCACTCTCGAAAACAAAGTATGACAGAAGGGGAATGACGTATTACAACAACAATAATCGGCCTGACTTATTATGTCAGACTTTGTTGTTGAATGCTTTTTAATAGTTATTTTAACAACCTGTGGGAAGAAAACCATAATTTAACTCGAGTAGAGTTCTAGAAAACGAATTAAATGAGTTTTCTAATAGATACGAGTGTTTAATTATGTGTTTTTCCAACTAGTTGTTTTACAAGATTTTATACAATTCGAATATTTATTAGCTATTTTTCCGCGAAATATGAAGTAAAGAACAAGAAGACAATCCAGTCCTAAATTAAGGTCTAAACACATACACGTACTTCTCAAGCGAATAGTGCTTTTGGTCTCAAATTGTCAATGTAATCACGGAAATAGAGCACCAAGCACTGTATCAGTGAAATTCATGTGATAGCACTCATCATTTAAACCACATTTAAAAGCCAGAACCAACATTTAAGACAAAATTTTCATTTTGTCATTAATTATGAAAAAAATGAAATTAAATAAGTCATAGTCTACTTTATTGTATACAAAAGAAAAATGGCAAAATTTATTTTACTTCTAGTCTACTAAGATAAAAAAAATTATTATTTTAAGTAGTTGAATTTTGGTACAAAGTACTAAATCTTTGTATTAACATGATTTGCAAGTGTCTGCGGGTGATGAATTATAAAAACTAATTTTGAAAACTACGAGTATAACACGAAAGGCATTAAAATTTTTTTTTGCAATTCTGTATGTGAAG